>PVJN01034301.1:0-22864 GCA_004026805.1 Lasiurus borealis | reverse complement strand
GCTCATATGTTCCAAAAGGAAAAAGTATTTTTAATCCAATGAATTGGAAATGAGCTCCTATACTTGGCTCAGTGAATAGCAATATATAAATACAAAAGTTCAGCTGAGTCACTTCCAGAAAGTATTCTTGGTATCCTTCCAAATTAGGGTGGAAGAAATTATTATGTGAGTAAAAGGGAAGATTTCAGATAAGATGCAACCACTATATTTTGACTTACTATTTAAGAAGCTTCATGGACAATGGCCCAAAACTGATTAATCATATAGGAACATTTTAAAGTATTGGTATTTCACAACTATTTTAGTAAAAGTAACTCTATGGAGAAAATCTTACAAGTATTTTAAACAACTCTTTAAAAAATAAAGCCCAAAAGTTATAAATAAATTTAAAAATCCCATACCAATTCCTTGTAAATTGTTAGCAGATAAGTTAGTGTGACAAAATAAACAACAGCAATATGACAGGGGAATTGCTTGAATGTAGTTGAGTGTCACACATAGGGAGGGAAAAATAATATTTCATGAGTTTATCAAGATTCACACTGGAAGTGTAATTTGACGAAAAAGCAGCATTTTTCCAAGAGAAGAAAGGAAAGAAGTTAAAGACAAAAAGCATGGAAGTATTGGTAAGCCATTAGAGAAGAAAGTGTGAGTAAAGAGAAAGGTAGCACAAGATGAGGAGGCTAAGTAAGCCAAGATCAGAGAATGAAGACTTTACAAATTGCGATAGAATTTTGCTTTTTGTCACGGAGTTGCAATGAAAGCCACTGAAAAAGTCTGATCAGAGAATTAACGTTTATCAAGTGCTTATTGTATGCCAGAATCTTTACACCATTGTTTCATGCAAAGCTCATAGCCAATAATGTAGACATTGTTATCACATTCATTTGTACATGAGGAAACCCAGGGGAAGGAAGTTGAAAAATAAACACAACAAAATACATTACAGCTCTAAAAAAGTTACAGAGCCAGGTTTCACTGGAGCAGTTGGATATCAGAGGTGGCTTTCTTACACCTTATACTTTACTATCTTTACCTTTGATAGAAATAGTATACAAATTAGAAAGAGAGAGAGGAGAGAGAGGATATTGGAGTAAGTAAGGTAGAGTAAGGTGGGCATGGAAACAAGAGAGGGTATGAGAAATTATTTAAATTGATGAAGTAGAAAGAGGAGACTACTGTTATTAACTCTGCTTTTACTGTTGGCAAAACACGTAATGTCCTTGGGTCTCAGAATCTTTATCTGAAAAACAAGGGGAGTAGAACATATTTGAAAGGCATCTTTGAGCATGCTTTTTATATTTTTGTAAGAACTATGTGTATGGACTGTTATATAAATCCTATAGGCAGGTAACCTGGAATTTACCTAATTGACCACAAGGGGGAGAACCTAATTCCACATGATATCATTTATTACAATGAAAAATAATCTAAAAGTACTTGCTATATGGAGTTGGTGATAGGCTGTCATTTCTACTTCCTTATGACAATCGAGGGAACTTGACAAGTAGACACAGTTTTAAATGAATTGAAATGTGTTTTTTGTATTGCTAAAGTGGTGCTGAAATCATTAAGTGTGAAAATATATTTGTATTAACCAGTACTTCTATATGAACGAATTTAAATGCCTCTTAAATTAAAACAAATACTGTAGAATTTTAAAATTTACCCTGGGAAGGTTTTTTTCTTTCTTCCAATAACATTATTTCAGTTATTTTTCATGAAACCTATAATTTTTCTGAAGGTCTTTAGTTACTCTGAAATAAGCATAAAGTCATTAATATATCAGTCTAGTGCAAAGATATTCATATTCAAACAAAAAGATTAAAATATTGTTGCTCACACATTTAAATCTAACATGTTCATTAAACATGAGCTTACTAGAGGCCTGGTGCACAAAATTCATGAACAGGTAGGGTCCCTAGCCCTGGCTGGCAATCAGGGCCTATCAGTGGGGTGACTGGTGGGATGATCAGGGGGCTCCCACTGGAACTCACCTTGGCTGGCCTGGGGCCTGTTGGCTGGGAACAGCTCCTGCATTGAGCGTCTATCCCCTGGTGGTCAGTATATGTCATAGCAACTGGTTGTTCCATCTTTTGGTCAATTTGCATATTAGGCTTTTATTATATGGGGTATATTATTGATTTCAGAGAGGAAAGGAGAGCATGAGAAGATAGAAGCACTAATAAGAAAAGAGAATCATTGATTGACTTCCTCCTGCATGCCCTCCACTGGGTGATGGAGCCCACAACCATGTGCCCTGAGCAGAATCAAACCTCCTGGTTCATAGGTTGACATTCAACCACTGAGCATTGCCAGCTGGGCTGTCTCTGCTTTTATGTAAAGTTTTATTGTAAAAAAAACTACAACTATCATTGGTTTGAGAATTACCTTGTAAGTCTTCCTAGGGTTTAGTGAGTCACATTTTTGGACACGATCAAATTAAATAGTATTTATTTATGCATTTTATCACATATTTTCAAACATACACACTTAAATGAGTGTTGTTCCCTTTAAAGACATAACATTAGTGAGCTACATAGGAATCTCAATAATGCAACTGTCACTGACACATATTTGTTTACCCACAGAGGCAATATCACACTCTTTTAATATGTTCAGTGACAGCAGATCTTCCTTTGAGAGTGAGAGCAATATTTAAAAACAAACCTACCTATGAACAAAGATCAAATATTAAGTCACAAATCAAGTGGGGTGATCAAAAAGCTAGAAGTTACTAAATATTTATGTTCTTTTTTATTTATATACATTTTTATCCATCATAAAAGGGTCACAAAATGTTTTCAGCAATGATGCCTAGAATAAGTATAAATTCTCCCAAGGTTACTACTAGGAAGGGTAATTTTCATTTGAATAAACTCATTCTAGTGTGCTCACTAAAATAAAGAAATAATTATGCAAGTAGCTTAATTTGTTTACAGTCACTTTTTATTTTCTAGTTGTTTTCACAGTTGACACTTCATACATTTTTAAGTGTGAAATAATAGTATATTAAATCAGTAATGTTTTAATATCACTTAGTATCTATAACTTCTTTGAAAATCACTCAGATTTTTTTTCCCTTTTGGGTCAATGAATTAATTTTCTATCAATATTTTTCACACCAGAATGTATTATACAGACCAATAAAAGATCTATGCTCAGCAGTGTAGAGGATACAAATCTTACTGTTGCTTGTATCCTCAGGGACTAGCACAGTGCTTGGCCCCAAGTAAATATTTACCAGCAGACATTTAGTAAATATTAGTTCATATATGAATGAATGAATGACATGAAATTACACATATAATTATTATGTATAATAGGAATTACATATAATTAAATTTTATGTACAATATTATTCCTGTTACATATACATTATTGACCCAGACTGCTGATAATCATCCACCCAAAACTTAGAGGCTTACATCATCAACTGTTACTAATGTTGTTCCCAAATCTACAAGTTGTACAGGGCTCAGTGGGAATAGCTTCTCTAGCTGACTACTTCATGCAGGATCAGCTGGTCTGGTTTGAAATCCAGGTGGATTGAAGGGCTGGAGTCTGGAATCCCCTGAAGATTCACTCATTCACATGTCTAGAGGTTCTACTGGCTGTTGGTTAGAACCCTAGCTCATGGATATCGTCTGGAAAACTGCTGGGGTTGCTGACAGCATATTGTTTAGGTTCCAAGAGTTAGCATTCAAGTATTCTAGCAAAGTGGATGGCATGTTTATGACCTAATCCTGAAAGTCACATGGATCACTTCTGTTATTTTCTATTGGTTAAGGCAGTTGCAAAGATCAGGGTGAATTCCAGGGCAGGGGCCATAGAAGCCACCATGTGATGGGAGGAATGTTAAGGTCACCCTGGAAGAAGAGCATGTGGGATGGGTTATACTGCAGTAGCCAGTTTCTGAAGATACAACCTGCCATATTTTATATCTGTGAATATACAATTTTATTTATAAACTGTACTTCTCTTCAATAAACATTCATTGTTCATTTTCTCCTCCCTGTTTCTGCTTATCCTCTGTTTTCTTAAATAGGCTCCTCTGCTCTCCCAAACTTCTCCTCACCTCCATTCAAAACTTAGACCAAAACTTACTTCTTCATTGTTTGTCCTCTTCTCCCTCCCTTCCTCCCTCCCTCCCTCCCTTTCTTCCTTTCTTCCTTCCTACCTTTTCTTCTTTTTTTCCTTCTTCTCCCTCTCTCAGTCTCCCTCTTCTCCCCTCCACTCTCCATCTACCTTGCTCTTTCTCACCTGAAAAGCATTTACAGTGTTACCTCGAGATATGAGTTTAATTCATTCCATAACCTTGAGGCGTGGGAAACTATGAGTCACGGTAAACTGGTGGGTCATGTGCAGCTGGCCAATCCACGTGATTACTCCTATCTCAAATGTTGCTCATATTTCAAAGCAAAAATCACTCACTCGACAGCTCGTATCTCAAAAATCTCGTATGTTAGGGCACTCGTATCTCAAGGTACCACTGTACTCTTTATCTCCTCTCATTTTGTCACTAAATATTTACTACTAAAGGCTTGGTGCACAAAATTTGTGCACTTGGGGGGGGGTGTCCCTCAGTCTGGTCGATGCCCTCTCATAGTCCAGGAGCCCTCAAAGGATGTCCCACTGTGGGGTGGGCCTAAGCCAGAAATCAGACATTCTTAGTTCTTAGTGCTGCCGTGGAGGCAGGGGAGTTTCCCATCACAGCCATTGTGCTCACCAGCCATGAGAGTGCTCCCCTGTGGAAGAACACTGACCACCAGGGGGAAACTCCTGTGTTACATGGTCAGTGAGCATCATAGTGATGGGTTGTTCCACTGTTCTGTTGATTTGCATATTGGCCTTTTATTATATAGGATTAGTGAATGAATGTCTTTTTTTAATTGTTAATAAACTATATGTTCTTTCTTATCCAGAAGAATTACTTCTCATCTAAAATATACTCTTTCTGTCACTAAACATAAATTAATGTAATCTTAAATTGAGTTAAAAGTGGAAAATGCCATTCTTTATGCCAATCTATATTGTAAGATTTAAAAATAGAAATTGTCTTTCCTGCTGAAACCAGTTTGGCTCAGTGGATAGAGCATCAGCCTGTGGACTGAAAGGTCTCAGGTTTAATTCTGGTCAAAGGCATGTACCTGGGTTGCAGGCACATCCCCAGTAGGTGTGCAGGAGGCAGCTGATCGATGTCTCTCTTTCATCGATGTTTCTAACTCTCTTTGCCTCTTCCTTCTTTGTAATAAATCAATAAAATATATTTTTAAAAAAGAAATTATCTTTTCTGAAATTTGATTCTGATATGAAACAAATGATGACAAACTATCTGCATATGACAAGTTTGAGGTGCATACTGAGATGGTGTTTTTTTTTTTTCTCCTGAAGAGTCTGCAAATCAAATAAATATCACATTGTATCATATACTCTTTACTTATTTTTAGACATACTTTAATCAAACCTTAGATTGCAAGCAACTCAAGATATATTTGCCCTAAATTTTGTTCTCCTAGAACAAAATGTTTTTTCTTAAAATTTGATTCTGTGTGGTAGAAGCTGCTCATTGACTGTTTAGAGAATGAGAATATGAATCAAGTATACACTTTTGCATAGTTTTCTTTAATAAATTAAGTCATTCCATCAAACTGATGTTAACATTTCAGAACTTATGAAACCACTCCACCTCTTCACTTAACATATTGAATTTAATATCAGAACAGATACATTTTCAACATACTCTAGAAATTTGTATATTACCTTTGTATATACTATGGTGTTCTGTTTCTTCTTTTAAAGATATTGGTAACTTAAGAAATATTTCCTTTTTATCAAAGTAGCACAAGTTCCTTAGGGAATTTGGTCACATCTCTCAGGTCTGCTTTTAGTCTCCTCCTTCAGCTTCTTTCATCACATCATCACTTCCAGTTCTAGAAACGGGAAGGAGCAGGCCATACCACCTCAGTATCGAAAGTGATGTGAATGGGTCTATTATACATGTTTATGAAAGTTTCTGGCTCCAGGAATTCTTCAGACTTGTATAAATAGTTAATTATTTGTTCTGGGAGGAGTAATTCAGGTGCAGGTTGGTACAAGTTTTCATTGGGTCCCTTTGAGCCCACTTTAAGAGTCTTAAAAAAGTAGAGTGCCAGTTTGTGAGTTTGGGTGAGAAACTCTGTGATGATCTCTTCTAGGGACTGTGACTGTGTCACATCTTCAAGATACATGACTGGCACTTTTATGACTATAACATGCCATTGCATGAAGATCCTGGTTGGGATGTTATGGGACACGACTATAATTTTCATTCCTTGGATAAAATATGCGTCTCCCTTCTTTTTACGGTTAATATAATCTAAAAGAATCCGATAAAGAGTACCACTGGAGGACTCAAGGATATGCAGAATGGAAGTACGATATATGAGCAGTAATCCTGTTACTGCTTCGCTTACGTACGGTTTTGAAATTGACTGAAACAATTGTTCATAGTATTCAGTAACATCTTTTTTTTCTATGTTGTCTTTTGTCTTGGCCACTAGGAACATCCTATCAAGAAGGAATTTCTTTAGCTGGAGTCTTTGCTTTTCTTCCAGAAAATGCAAGTAATTGTTTCGTATAACTTGTGGGGATATAAGATTTTCCAATGGAAAAGTTCTTTTGCTGATCTTTGGGGTATGTCCTGAGAAGGACATGATGAGTCCTAATTATTTTCTAGATGATTCTAACTTTTAGCTTATTTCAATATTTAAATCATCAGGGTACATCTTCAGTGATGAACTCGTATTTTTATTTATTCTGACAAAAAGAAAAATAGTTTACTCAGTCAAATATTACTGAAGAGCAAAATCCCTCCCCAGTGTTATCAATTAAGCAATGCCCTGGAAATGAAAGAGAATATTAAAACTAGACTCAAATTGTAGAGATTTTAAAAAAAGTTTACAGTTAAATAAATAACACTTGCATTCTAAGAAAAACTCTGCAATAAATTGGGAAGTAGAGAGAAGTTGGTCAGAGACGTTCACTCTATTTTGTTTGTATTATTATTTTCCTCTTCAATTTATAGTTCATTTTTTCTCAACACCATCTTGAATCATACATATATATATACACAGAGATTGAGAGAGAGAGATAGGAGAAAAAGCATATATATATTAATATGTGTATATGTGTGTGTGTGTGTGTTAAATATATATATATATATATATATATATATATATATATATATATATATATATGCCTGGTGTATGACATTCATACACTGCAGTAGGGGGGCGGGGATGACTCAGCCTGACCTCTGCCCTTTCGCAGGCTCCTGCCACTGCCACTGTGCTTGCCAGCTGTCATGCTGAACAGCACTACCCCTGTGGGTATACACTGACCACCATGGGGCAACTCCTGCCTTGAGCATCTGTCACCTTCTGGTCAGTGCATCATAGCGATGGATCATTCCATCTTTCAGTTGATTTGCATAATATCTTTTATATATCTTATCTAATAAAAGAGTAATATGCAAATTAACTATCGCTCCAGTATACCACAAACTATGCCCACAAGCCAATCAGGAACGAGTATGCAAATTAACCCTAACCAAGATGGCTGTGGCCACAGAAGGAGCAGAGAGAGGCTTGGATTTACCTGGTGATTGAGGAAACCATGCTTTCCATACCCCAGCTGGCCCAGGCCTCTACTCAAGGCTACAAAGTTTCAATTATAGAAGATAATAAATCCCAACAAAAATGGCAGCAGCCATGGAGCTGGAGAGAACAGAAAGCTAGGGTTGCCCTTGACAATGGAGGAAGCCAAGCTTTCTGTAGCCCTGGCTGTCTTGGCCTCCACTTAAGGCTACAAAGTTTTCATTATAGAAAATAAGTAAATCCCAACAGAAATGGCTGCTGCCACGGAGCAAACAGGAGGCTTGGCTCCACTCCAGGCTATAAAGTTTCAATTGTAGAAGATAAATGAATCCCAGATACCAGGGCCTCCTCTAACGTTGCTATGGTGTGTGGCTGGCCTGCAAACCACCATAGACCCCTCACCCAGGCTGCCCCATGCCCCAAGGAAACCCTCACCATGTTTCGGGACACCCTTCAGGGCAAACCAGCTGGCCCCCACCCGTGCACTATCCTATCTAATAAAAGAGTAATATGCAAATTGACCATCACTCCAACACACAAGATGGCTGTCTGCATGTGGTCAAAGATCCTGACCCATGTGGATACAAGATGGCCAGCAGGAGAAGGCAGTTGGGAGGGACCAGGCCTGCAAGGGAGGGAAGTTGGGGGTGATCAAGCCTGCAGGGGAGGGTAGTTAGGGGCAAATAGGCTTGCAGGGGGGCAGTTAGGCATCATTCAGGCTGGCAGGGGAGTGGTTAGGGGGTGATCAGGCTGGCAGGCAGAAGCAGTTAGGGGCAATCAGGAAGGCAGGCAGATGAGCAGGTGGGAGCCAGCAATCCTGGATCGGGCCTAAAGGGACAGTTGGACATCCCTCTTAGGGGTCCCAGATTGGAGAGGGATCAGGCTGAGCTGAAGGACAACCCCCTCTCCATGCATGAATTTTGTGCGCCATGCCTCAATTAAGTTATATATATATACATATATGTAGATAGATAGATATAAATATAGATATAGATATAGATATAGATATAGATATATAAATAGAGAGAGAGAGAATATACCCACTGATAGACACTGACAGTACATTGGATCACATTAAACAATCTTTTCATTTATTAAGACATCTTTTCGTTTATGTAATGGTGATTCCAGATTGTTCTTGGGTTGTCATTCTTATTTTAAAATCCTATTTTTATGATGATTTACCAATTTATTTTATAGTACTGATCAAAAACATTTTTTAAATGCAGGCCCCTCAGGCCCTAACTGTCTTATTTAACCATGAAATTACATTTAATCATGAAAGTTAAATATTTTAGTTATGTAACAATGGCAAACCTTGGAGGTAACTAATTTTGATTCTTTTTCATTCTTTCAACAAACCTCAGAAATAGCTTTCTCATTTTCTTTTTTCTTTCTTTTTTGTTGTTGGGGGAGGTGGTCAAATTAAAAGAAATTCCTTTACTTTTACTCTTACAAATATTTTCTTTCATCCAGGTCAACTTAACATTTTTTCTTTCTTCAAGTGCTTCTTTCTTTCACTTGTCCATGAGGTGCTACTTGGCCTCCTCCAACTGCCAGTGTGCTGTGGGTGCTCTCAACTGTCCCGTGTTCTATTCTGATTTCCATAGTGACCTAGTGAATCTGAATGTCAGTTGGGTTAAAGGGGCAGAGAGCTCTGGCAACTTCCATTTCTCAATTTAGTGCATCATCTCATAAGACACCTCAATATTCCAGTAGAGGAAATGTGGTCTTCTTATCCAGAATGGCTTCTTTTTAGATGGGTGGCTTTGTGAGTCAGATACGGTGTGGCAGGTGGGAGTGGGGACAGGTCCTGGATATGTTCCTAGACATATTCTTTTGTCCACAATTTAGAGGAGAAAAAACTAAAATTATATGCCTTGAGTATAATTCAAACATGCTCTCAATAATACCCTTACCCTAAGGTAAAGAGATGCTTATGAATTTATTAAAGACTATAAGAATACATATCAGATTCTGTGTAATGGTGACTATTGCAGGCATACCTCAGTGATATTGCAGGTTTGATTCCATACCACCACAATAAAGTGAAAATCACATGAAAAGTGAGACACAATTATTTTTGGTTTCCCCGTGCATATAAAAATTATGTTTATACCATATTGTATTCTATTAATTGTGCAATAGAATATATCTGAAAATGTACTTACCTTTAAGCATAGGTAATTGCTAAAAATAGCTACTCATCATCTGAACGTTAAACTACTTGTAATCTTTTAGCTGGTGTCTTACCTTAATGTTGATGGCTCCTGACTTGTCAGAGTGGTGGTTGCTAAATGTTGGGTGATTGGCAATTTCTTAAAATAAGGCAATAATGAAGTTTGATTTATCAATTGTCTCTTCCTTTTATAAATTATTTGTCTCTCTAGCATGCAATGCTGTAGGCATTTTACCATAGTAGAACTTCTTTCGGTATTAGAATCAACCCTCTTGAAACCTGCATCTGCTTTATTAACTGGCTGTGGGTAATATTCTCAATCCTTTGTTGTTATTTCAACAATCTTCTCAGCATCTTCACTTTATAGAATCAGGAGTAGATTCCATCTCAAGAAACTACTTTCTTTGCTCATCCATAAGAAACAGCTTACCCATTCAAGTTTCATCATGAGAGTGCAGTAATTCAGTCACATCTTCAGGCTCCATCTCTAATTCTGATTCTTTTGCTCTTTCAAATTCTTTTGCAGTTATGTCCTTCACCAAAGCCGTGGATTCTTCAAAATTATCTATGAAGACTAGAATCAGTGTCTTTCAAACTTCTGTTAGTGTTGATGCCTTGATCTCTTCTTTTGAATCACAAGGGTACCTATAATATTGAATTCTTTCTAGAAGGTTTTCAACTCTGAGTTTTCCCTGATCCATCAGACAAATCACCCTCTGGCAACTATGCCCTTATGCAATATATTTCTTAAATAATAAGTCTTGAAAAATCAGAATTACTCCTTGATCCATGGACTGCAGAAAGGAGGTGTGTTAGCAGGCATCACAACAACATTAATCTCATTGTACATTTCTACCAGACCTCTTGGATGGCCAGGTACATTATCAATGAACATTATTATTTTGAAAGGAATCTTTTTTTTATCAATAGGTTTTGACAGTGAGCATATATATATGTATGTATCTATGTGTGTGTGTGTATACACACACATATACATATATGTGCGTACACATATACACACATACATATACACATACACACATACACATACACATATACATATATGTAACATACTATAAGATAACAGTTTTTGTTGTTCCATTTATGGAGCACAGGCAGAGTAGACTGAGCATTTAAGAGCAATAGGCTCTTCAGAATGGTGAAAGAGCATTGGCTTCAACTTAAAGTCACCAGCTGTGCAAGCCTCTAAGAAGAGGGTCAGTCTGTACTTTGAAGCCAAGTATAAATGTCTTCTCCCTAGCAACAAGTTTTACATGGCATCTTCTTCCAAAATAAGGCTGTTTTATTTACAGTGAAAATTTGTTGTTTAGTATTGCCACCTTCATTGATTATTTTAAGCTCAATTTTCTGTATTACTTGCTGCAGCTTCTATTTGGCACTTTCTTTACCTTGCACTTTTATGTTATATAGATGGCTTCTTCTCTTAAATCTCATGAACCAGTCTCTGCTAGTTTCAGATGTTCATTCTGCAGCTTCCTTACCTCCTCAGCATTCATAGAATTGCAGAGAGTTAGGGCCTTGCTCTGAATTAGTCTTTAGCTTTAGGAGAATATTGTGGTTAGTTTGATCTTCGACCTGGACCACTAAAACTTTACATAGCAGTGGGCTATTTCACTTTCTTATTTGTGTGTTTACTGGGATATCACTTTTAATTTCCTTCAAGAGTTTTTTCTTTGTATTAACAACTTGGCTGAACTTTTGGTACAAGAGACCTAGCTTTTGGCCTGTCTTGGCTTTCAACATGCTATCTCACTACACTTAATCATATTTGCCTTTTGATTTAAAGTGAGAAGCATGTAATTCTTCCTTTCATTTGACCACTTAGGGATATTAATTGGCCTAATTACAATATTGTTGTGTCTCAGGGAATAGGGGCCCCAGGAGGGGAAAAGCAATAACAAAACAGCTGCGCAGTGGATCAGTCAAAACATACACACTACCAATTAAGTTTGCTGTCTTATACTCTTATGCATGCACTAGAGGTCCAGTGCATGAAGATACGTCCAAGAATGGGCCTTCCTTCTCCTGGCTGCCAGCACTGGCCGGAGCTGCCTTTTCACCTTCCCACACTGCCCAGAGGCTCAGAGCATCTGGGGAAGGGGAAGGACGGGCAGAAAGTCTGCATCCCCCCCCCCCCTCCAGCCCCCTGCCACTCTGCACCTGTGTGTGCAAATTAATCCACCATATTTGTTGTGTTAATTTGCATACTCACTCCTGATTGGCTGGTGGGCATTATGAAGGTATGGTCAGTTTGCATCTTACTCTTTTATTAGTGTAGATGGTTCGTGACCCCCCAACCCCACCCACAAACAATAGTAGCATCAAAGATCATTGATCACAGATCACCATAACAAATATAATAATAAGGAAAAAAATTAAATATTATGAGAATTAGCAAAATCTGACACAGACATAAAGTGAGCCCCTAAAAAAAGGAGCTTAATTGTGATTTTTTTCTCCCCATGAGTATTTGTATTTTTTTTTGATTCACTTTTCTCTTATATATCTTTGTTTCTCCAATATCGACCTAATAGAAAAATGTTTCATCATTATAATTTCCACATAAACTATAGAAAGTATCATTAAATCATCCCTTCTTTAAAAGAGTAATAATCTTTCCCTGACCAGGTAGTTCAGTTGGTTAGAATGTCCTCCAGTACACCAAAGGTGGTGGGTTCAATTCCCAGTCAGAGCAAGTACAGGAGGCAATTGATGCTTCTCCCTTTTGCTCTCTCTTCCTCTTTATCCTTTCCTCTCTCCAAAAACTGGTAAAAAACATATCCCTGGGCAAGGATTTTTTAAAAATTAATAATCTCTAGTTTGTTGACTTAAGATATATAAAATTGTCATTTCTATAACTTAAAAAACTGTCTGATATTGATAGTTTTATGTGATTCAACCTAATACATTTAGAAAACACTAGTTTTTACCACCATAGATAATAGTTTGACCTTCATTTCTCAATGTATTTTTCCATTTCTTGATGCATTTTTAGTTGTTTGGTTGCTTCTTGAAATTTTAGTTTCATTGTCACATGGCTATCTGAAACATTTAAGGCCATTTTACCTTATTTCCTTGACTTCATAAACCGTACTCTTAAGTGTCAAGACTAAAGTTTTGAGCAGATAGAAATAGAATCAGCACGTAGTTTGATTGCCGGGTGTATATAATTAACTAGAGGCCTGGTGTATGAATTCATGCATGAGTGGGGTCCCTCTGGGTGGTCTGCAGGGATCAGGCCTGCAGCTCCTACCTGCCACTCCAACTCATCCCGGACTCACTGTGTCTGCCGCAGGCTGGCATCCAATCAGTCTCAATCTGGAAAGACTTGCACTGCCACAGCAGTGCTCACTAACCATGAGCTCTGAGTCTGATGCCCTCCCAAGGGGTGGCCTGTGGGATCAGACTGAAACCAGCTCTCCAACATCCCCTGAGGGGTCCAGGATTGAGAGAGGACACAGGCGAGGCCTTGAGATCCCACTGGTGTGGGGGAGAGACCATGGGAGGACTCCGGGGAGAGTCTGGCTCTATCTTGCCCAGTCCTGATTGAGGGCTGATCAGGGTCAGCCAGCACAAGGGGGGATGTGGGAGGTTAGCCAGATAGGGAGGGACTGTAGGAGGGCTCAAGGGCATGTCTGGCCCATCTTGCTCAGTCCCTATCAGCCAGAGCCCAGCAGAAAGCTAACCTACTGGGTGGAGCATCTGCCTCCTGGTGGTCAGTGCATGTCATAGCGAGCAGTTGAGCAGCCTCAACTGCAATATGCATATCATTAGCATATTACACTTTGGTTGTTTGGTTCTGCTGTTCAGTCTATTCACATATTACCCTTTTATTATATAGGATTTTAATTGTGTACTCTCCTTTCAATGGATGCTCAGCATTTAAATTACCAGATACCATAGTCTTTGTGGTTTATGTTAAAGGCCAGTTATTTTCCCTTAGATGGTGACTCAAGCAGAACTCTTCTATCTAGCCAAAGGGATCAAGAAATATCAGTGTTTTTCCATCCAGACTAATCTGTTTAGAGTAGGTATCTATGTTCAAACAACTGCTAAATGGCAGGACTTGAATTAAAACTTATGCTGAATAGTTGTTTTTCAATTTTGCCTGTCTACCCTTATTATTCAATTTATATTGCATAAAAACACAACATATTGTGTACAGTATTTGTAAAATGCATTTCAAGAAGCATACTTTAAAATTCACTATATACTTTGTGCTCTGGTCTTATTATTTGGAATCAAATATTACTGAAAATACAAACTCGCAGTGTCCTTTTGTGTTCATAAGGCAGATAAAAAGGATTAAAAAGATTAAATACTATTAACTTATTATTTACCACAGTGCCACATACTAGATGTTTTTACTTATATTAAATCAATTTAATCTTCACAACAACTCTATATGGTAGATAAAATGGAAACCCCAAATCACGGGGTGTTGAAGTACCCTGCATACATGAAACAGCCTCTCAATAAAATTCCCACTCTTTCCATCTAGGGTAGAGAGAGGAGAAATTATTCCCTCTTTTTATCATTTGCCACAATGTCATCCTCTGCTCCTATGACATGACAATTCCTTTGGAAATGGAGGATAGTGTATATTTTGAAAAAAAGTAATTTGAAAGGAAAACCCCTACATCATACCTGTTATTTAACAAATTGATGTACTGTCTTTATCTTTTCATTCATCTCAGATTTATCTACACCTTTGATGTGCCAGATAATATGATAGGCACTGTAAGAGACACAATCACCGAAAACACCTGGATCCTAATTCTAGGAGGTTAGAGTCCATTAGGGGAGATTAGATGTCCATGAATCACTGCAGCACTGAAGAAATAGAATACATGCAATGTGAGTGACTTTCGGTGCTGTGGAGACACTGTGGTTGGGTTTCTTGGAAAGCTTAATGAAAGAGTTCTTAGTTGTGCATGACTACCGGGGAATTGAGTTGGGGAGTGGCTCTGTGTATATTCCTTGGATTTCTTTCTTTTTTTAAAAATATATTTTATTGATTTTTTACAGAGAGGAAGGGAGAGAGATAGAAAGTCAGAAACATCGATGAGAGAGAGACATCGATGAGAGAGAGACATCGATCAGCCGCCTCCTGCACGCCCCACAGTGGAGATGTGCCCGCAACCAGGATACATGCCCCCGACCGGAATCGAACTTGGGACCTTTCAGTCCGCAAGCCGACGCTCTCTCCATTGAGCCAAACCAGTCTTGGCAGGATTTATTTCTTTAAATTGTCAAAATATGTATTAACTGAATTTGATTTCTGATTCCTGGAATACCAAGTTCCACTTTGACTTTTCATTTGTGCTCATGTACTAGAGAAACAGAGAAAATTCTAAATAACTTCCATCACTTCCACTAATTTTTTTTTTTTTTGTATCTCAATATATTTAAATAATCAGTCTAAGAGGATTCATGGTCTAAATAAATTGCTAACAACTAGAAGTGCATACATCAACAATTAAGTAGACAAAATATACCCAATTTAGCAGAGCAAACCAATATGAGATTAGTTACCAAACTACTAGCTATTTGAAGATTTATAAAAAAGGAAAGCCAGATTACCTTCTCCAGCATTGCTTCTTTGTACAAACATGGAGTACTGTTTGGTAATTGTTTATCAAGGAGAGCACAGGGTGGGAATATTTTGTTATTCAACTCAAGCACTTAACATATGTCTACTAATTGTAGAAAACAATCAAACAACAAAACCATTAAGTGCCACATACTATAGAGATTTTCTTGTGAAACACATAATATATCTGCACATGAAAAATTCAGTTCTATTAGTGGAGCTTAACGTCTCCACAATTACAGGGGCTGCAGAGAAGAAATCCTATACAATAAAAGCCTAATATGCAAATTGACCACAGATGGAAGGACCAGTGGAATGACTGGTTATTATAACATGCACTACCAGGGGGTAGATGCTCAACACAGGAGCTTCCCCAACCTCCAGGGCCCAGGCAGAGGGAGGTAACTGGTGGCGGGGTGGGGCTGATGAGCAGGAGGTACCAGGCTGGCCAAGATGGGTGCCAGCAGGGGAGCCCCCCAGATTGCCCTGCTGGTTGCCCCACAGATGAGCCTTGATCTCCAGCCAAGCCTAGGGACCTTACCCATGCACTAATTTCATGCACCAGGCCTCTAGTCCTATCTAATAAGAGAGCAATAGCCAAATTGGCCATAACTCTGCTACATCCACAAGCCACCCCAACAACCACGCCCACCAGCCAATTAGGAGTGAATATGCAAATAAACCCAACCAAGATGGCTGCATCCACAGAGAGCACAATGGAGGCTTGGGTTTCCCTTGCATTGGAGGAAGCCAAGCTTTCCGCCTGCCCTTGACAGCCAAGGCTTCCCACTCAATACTACAAAGTTTCAATGAGAGAAGGTAAATAAATCCCAACAAAAATGGCTGCTGCCACGGAGCCAGCAGGAGGTGTGGCTCCGCTCCAGGCTACAAATTTCAATTTTATAAGATAAATAAATCCCAGATACCAGGGACTCTGTTTGGGTCACTGGGGGGCATGGTTAGCTGGCAAACCACCACAGGTCCCTCCCCCAAGCCATCCCATACCCCAAGGGAACCCTCACCCTGATCTGGGACACCCTTCAGGGCAAACCTGCTGGCTCCCAGCCATGTACCAGGCCTCTATCTTATCTAATAAAAAATATGCAAATTGACCATCACTCCAACACACAAGATGGCTGCCCCAATGTGCCCACAAGATGGCCAATGGGGGAGGACAGTTGGGAGGGATCAGGTCTGAAAAAGGGGGGGCAGTTGTGTGTGATCAGATCAGCAGGAGAGGGCAGTTAGGGGTGACCAGGCTGGCAGAGGATGGATGTTGGGGGTGACCAGGCCTGCAGGGAAGGTTAGTTATGGGGGGACCCATGCCTGCAGAGGAGGGCAGTTAGGGGCATACAGGCTGGCAGGGGAGCAGTTAGGCATCAATCAGTCTGGCAGGGGAATAGCTAGGAGGTAATCAGGCTGGCAGGCAGAAGCAGTTAGGGGCAATTAGGAAGGCAGGCAGGTGAGCAGTTGGGAGCCAGCAGTCCTGGATTGTGAGAGGGATGTCCGACTGCCTATTTAGGCCCGATCCTACCGGGATCGGGATTGGGCCTAAACGGCAGTTGGACTTCCCTCGAGAGGTCCCAGATTGGAGAGAGTGCAGGCTGGGCTGAGGAACACCATCCGACCCCCATGCACAAATGCCGTGCACTGGGCCTCTAGTGTTATAATAAAGACAAACAATGGACATCATTTTAAATGGTGGAACAATTAAACTTGCCTAGAAGAACTAGCATTTAGGTGGGCATAAAAATATGTCGTTTGTGGAGTGTGTCTGTGTCTTAGAGGAGGAGACTGGGGGGGCAGGGAAGGGGGTCAGGAAAGGTGTAGAACAGACTGTAAGGTTGAAGCATAAAGGCAAAGAGCACTTGTTACAGACCTGGCAAATGTGGCATTACCTTATGAAAGTGGCAATAGTCCAGTTTGGCTCCAGTGTAAACCACAGAATCTTCAGGTTTGTTAAAGTGCAAATTCTCGGTCTCTAGCCCTAAAGGGTCTGAGTTAGTTATCTTAAAATGAAATCCTTAAAGTGAGGTCCCAGAACTTGCATTTTTGTCATGTTCTCTCCAGTGTCTCTACCTATTTCACTTTAAAGAAGAATCTATTAAGTTGTGGTGGCTTGAAGTCTGGCTACTGCTACTATGGTCAGGAATTAAACAAAAAGAGCGAGATCCTGGTTCTTATTCAATTAGTGTGGAACAGAACTCAGACATCTATTTGTGAAAGCCCCTCCGGGTGATTCTAAGTTTAGTCTGGAGTAGAAATGCGGACCTAGGCTAGTTGGTGAGCCGAGGGGAGGAGTGGAAAAGGAGAAGAAAGGAAGTTGCAGCAGGTATGTGGAGGACTGGGATTCCATGCTCAGAGTTTGGAATTTTACTCTTTGGGTAGTAGGGGATTACTGGGATTTTTGGGGTACCTGTAATATATTTCAGAAAGTTGCCTGTGAAGTGCTGAGGAATTAGAGATGGGAAATGCTGGAGGCAGCCTGAGTACTTTTCAGAAACCTGCGGCTGCAAAACGAGTGCTCTTCTGCCAGTCCAAGAGACAGTTGGTTCAACTTTTCTGGAAAGCAATTTACCACATGGATCATGAACTAAAAAATTTCATACTTTCCCCAACCAGTTTGGCTCAATGGATAGAGTGTCGGCCTGCGGACTGAAGGGTCCCCATTTTGATTCTGGTCAAGGGCATGTACCTTGGTTGCAGGCACATCTCCGGTGGGAAGCATGTAGGAGGCAGCTGATGATGTTTCCTCTCATTGATGTTTCTAACTTTCTAGGCTTCCCCATTCCTGTCTGTAAAAAAATCAATAAAAATACATTAAAAAAATTTATACTCTTTAATCAGGAAATGCATCTTCCAGGTACATATTATAAAGAAATAAAATTACTGACATTTTAATGTAAAGATGGGTTATTATATGAATAATAAAAAAGAGAACTTTGAAAAATTGAATATATACATTAATTATAGAATACTATGGTGCCATGAAACTATTTTTGAAAACTATTTCAAGTGCAGGCAAAACAGTTATTCTCTAAAGTAAATAATACAATACAGAAAATTATATATAGCATGTAATGACAGTTTTATTTTTAAAAATAACTAGAGTAGAAGGATATCTAGCCAAATGTTAAAACCGGTGGTATTGGTGGTAATATTTGTTTTATATTTTCCAAAAATGTTAAGCATCTATAAGTACATTATTCTGTTCAGACCAAAAAATACCATGAAAAATAAAAAAAGGCTGTGATGATCGTTTGGTGAAAGGTAACAAATGTACTACTGCTTGTGAGTCTGGGATCATCTAAATTAAGAGTTTGCTGGTTGGCTGGCGTGGGTCAGTGGTTGAGCTTCTACTTACGAACCATGAGGACAGGGTTTGATTCCTGGTTAAGGCGCATAACTGGATTTCAGGGTAGATCCCCAGTGTGGGGCATGCAGGAGGTAGCCGATCAATGACTCTCTCTCATCATTGATGTTTTTATCTCCCTCCCTTCCTTTTTGAAATCAATTAAAAAAACAAAACTTAGCTGATGGGCAGAGCTTGTAAAATGGCAGATCCTGTGTCAGGATGAACAGGAGGATAAACACTCAGGGATTTTTGGGCCCCTGAGAAAGTGGCAAGCTAGGAACCCATGGAGGTGAAAGGGGAGAGGAAGCTGTTATAAAGACAGCCCAGGAACTGTTGGTGGAGAAACAGGGCCAGGTATTAGAACAGTGGAATCAGAGCAGACTTCTGTTCAGCAACCTCGATACTTGAGTTCTGGAACTAAGAAAGGATTCAAATGCAAGACTTGAACTATAAGAGAAAGTTTATTCAGAAAGACACAGAGGTAGAAGAAATGAGCCGATGAAGAAATGGGTTGAGGAAACAAGTGAAAGCAGCAAAGGCGTGGCAGCTTAGGAGAAAGAGGCATGTAAAACCCTCCTTGGGGAATAGGGTTTAGAAAGGCATATAGCTGTGCTGGGCCCTCCTGTCTGAGGCTCTGAGGGTTTTATCCTCTCTCTCAGGGCTAGGATCTCCCAGAAGTTTCAGGGATGATCTCAGTAGAATGTTCATCAGCTTTTCCACGTGTGATCTCTACTGATCGGTGGATGGTAGAGGAGGGAGTCATTAGTTATTGCATCTGGTCCTGAAGTCTGCCATGGCTTCACTCTGTATTTGCTGCTTTTCTGGGCTTGGAGCTGATACACAGGTGAGACCTAAATGTCATCTCTAATTTGACCAACACTTTGTCTTTGTGGTCGAAAGACCTGGGGCTATGTTCCTTAGATTATTTGATGTGGGTTAGAACCTCAGTGTCTTTCGGCTTAAGGTTTAAAGAAGTGATTATGCAAGGGCTTCTATGGGATTTGTATGAGGCTATTCTCTGGTCCCCATGTTTCTCCTCAAAGGGTGAGGGGAGAATCTGAAAACACGGAGGGTCCAAACAGCATGACCCTCGATATGAAAGGTCAGGGGAGTCTAAACTGAATGCTAAGGGAGGAAAGGTCACCATGGTATCCAGGTCCTTGTTTTTTTCAGTTTTGTCTGTTGTCACCTAGCACATTTTGCCTTGATGACATTTCATATCTGGCCTTTCATTCCTACCCTTCACATGCTTGTCGAACTGCCTACTACAAAACCTCAGTCCAGAGAAACCTTGCACAAAGCGAGATCTTTGTATGGCCAGCCTAAAGGTGAGAGAAAGGTGAGTCCTGAAAGATTTTAGCCCAGTGTACAGTTAGAGTCTGAACTGAGGCATTCACTAACACTGAGGAAGATGATATGTAAGTAAGCTATCACCATGTTAGACATAACTTGATAAACTCAGTGTGAGAGGTGAGATATGCAAGGATTTAAAGATGACTGTGAGCTTGAATGTCAGTACCTGGGATGATAGATGTTTTTTGGTGTTGTTTTGGTTTACTTTTGTTTTAAATAGAAAGAGAATGAAAGGGAAAGCACCGGTTTAGGAAGAAAAACTGCATTCATACCATGTTTCTATGGTAATTCCCTTCAACATAATACCATAGAAACATACAGGTATGAATGCAATCAGAGTCAGGAGATCTGAAGAAATTAGGATTGTGATACAAATGTGATAGTCATCTGCATTGAGGACAGAGATAAAACCATGGAAACCAAAGGGACTGAGATTATGAAAGGGAATAAGAATGTGGAGAAGAGTACTGTCATGTGGAACACCTGATTTCAAGAGCAGACCAAAGGGAGTTCACAAAGCATCAGACATAGATGGGGAAGTAACGAAAAACACAGGACCATGAAGGTCAATATAGGAATGGTTTAAAAGTGAGTGATAATGGCAAAATTCTAAACAGAGGTCAAAAAGCTTGAAACTGGTTTGGCTCAGTGGATAGAGTGTTGGTCTGCAGACTGAAAGGTCCCAGGTTCTATTCCGATAAAGGGCATGTACCTTGGTTGCTGGCACATCTCCAGTAGGGGCATGCAAGAGGCAACTGATGGATGTCTCTCATCAATGTTTCTTTTTTTAAAAAATATATTTTATTAATTATTTACAGAGAGGAAGGGAGAGGGATAGAGAGTTAGAAACATCGATGAGAGAGAGACATCGATCAGCTGCCTCCTCCACACCCGCTACTGGAGATGTGCTCGCAACCAAGGTACATGCCCTTGACTAGGATCAAACCTGGGAACTTTCAGTCCTCAGGCCAATGCTCTATCCACTGAGCCAAACCAGTTTCAGCTCTCATCAATGTTTCTAACTCTCTATCCTTCTCCCTTCCTCTCTGTAAAAAAATAATAAATATATTAAAAAAAAAGCTTGAAGGCTGAGGTGATCATTCAATATTGGCAATTATAAGATTCCTAGGGACTTAAAAAGTAGATTCAGTAAAATGGTTGAGAGAAGCCAGATTGCACTCATTAAGTGAGTCAGTATAGAATAAATGGTCAAAGACTAGACACTCCTCCACACATTGGTAGTAAAAAGGTTGAAAACACTCAATGTGAACTGCAGAGGAGAAAGACCTGAGGGTAATTATGCTACAGTGATCCTGGGTTTTCTCTATTAACAACTAGCATGATGGTTTCGTTTTTGTTTTTAATTGCCATTGTGTCCAGTTAGGAAGGTAAAGTCTGAAAATGGAATGCTGCATTGTGTGTTTTAAAAATATGTTAGGATTATCAGTTCTACACAGAGATTTAGGAGACTTCCAATTACACTAAACTCTGATTTATATTTATTGTTTTTCTCTTTTATCAGTGCATGTTGTATTAGGTGACATAAATACAACAAATTTTAATTTGGCTTTTCGTATAGTATTTGTAACTCATTTCAAATGACTACAAAAAGCTTTTTTGGGAAATGAAATAGCAAAGTTGCTCTCCACACACAAAGATAATTATCAATGGACTAATATATTTGTAATTTCAGTACAAGTACCTATTCTGGTCCATATAATCTATTAAGATAAAACACATCATCAATAAGTTAATATCTATTTTAGTGTTTGCTTTTGATTTAACTTTGACAAATGGAATGAAGAAAATTAAAATAATAGAAGTTTAGAGTTGGAAAGGAATTTAGCACCAGCAACATAACATGCTCCTTTTAGAGTTAAGGAAAACACGGCAGAAAAAGGCTAATTGATACTATCTCATTCAAATGCTTATCTAATAGTAAGGTTGACCAAAACATATATAAATAAAATACTGAAACAGTGAGATGATAGTTCTTACAAGAGTACTTTTCAGGAAACATGATAGATGTTTCAGTAAGTAAAGTGCTGGCTAGAGGCATTCTAAAACAGTTCATGGAATCTAAATTTTGTGATGCTCAATAGAGAACCATACCATTTTTTTTTTTACACAGAAATAATATGATGGATGCCACATTTAATGGTGTTAAAACTATTCAAAATGCTTGGAAGGCACAATCCTTAGAGCCAGTAATGCCTACTTAACTATTGTTGTATTCCCTATATATAATTCGATTTCTCTAGAATTTAAAACTTTAAAAAGCATTTCTTTTATAAGTATTGTTAACCAAGTCTGAGTAATTATATCATTTTATTTCCTGTGACCAGAGAAGCAATATAGTAAAAACAAGATAGTAAAATATTTTTAAAGGTTGACTGTGCCCTAAATATTTTTTAATTAAATTATTTATTTATTATTATCATTTTTTTATTGTTTAAAGTATTACAAATAGTAGTACATATGTCTCCTTTTTCCCCTCTATTGACCTCCCCCCCGGCCTTCCCTAGCCCCCAGTACATGCCCTCACCTGCCCACCCCCCAGTGTCTTGTATCCATTGGTTATGCTTATATATATGCATACAAGTCCTTCGGTTGATCTCTTACAAGCCACCCCACCTCCCCCCACCAACCTCCCCTGCCTTCCCACTGTAGTATGACAGTGTGTTCATTGTTTCTTTGCCTCTGGCCTTTGTATCTGTTTTTTTTTT
>PVJN01034300.1:0-22864 GCA_004026805.1 Lasiurus borealis | reverse complement strand
TTCAGCACATGGTTCAGTTTGTTGCACCAATGAAATCTGTACCACAATTATTCCCTTGCTTTTAATGATGGGGTGGCCAACAATCAGCAAGAGAAGGTTTCCACATGACACCCAGGTTAAAGTGCTAACAGATTTCAGTTCCTATGCTTATTTTTGGTGCAGAGTAGATGAAAGAGAGCATCCACCAAAACAATGCAAAGAATTGAGGACTTCGGCCAAATGTGCTACTTTCTGGCATTTCTTAAGTCCCACCCTTAACATTTGTTTTTTGACCTGACCTCCAGGCCCAGGGCTGAGGTTCCAGCAGTTGAGAAGTGCAGAGGGTCTGCTCTCCTCAAGGGTCTCGCTGGGAGAGGCGTTCATTCAAGAGTTCTGAGAACAAGAGCCTTTTCATAACCTCAATTACCACAGGGTCAATCTGCACACGGGCATTTTCCAGAGGTACTTGGCTTGCCTGGCCAGCAGCTGTGGCTCTCTGAAACCAAGTTAAACTGTCATCAGTGTCTGTCTCTTAATGACAGCGGCAGCAGAGGATATTTTCTGATAATTGGCTTTTTGAGCAACCAGACCCGGGATCTGACTCTTGAACAAATAAAGCCTTGTCAGGATTAAACCCCCATTACTAATTCATAAGAAATTTCTGTCAAGTGTGTGTGGTTTTGATATAACAAAAGAACATTAATTTCCTGACTACACGATCTCATGTGCTTTAACTTCATTCACATATTTTACTTTTAAAAAAAAAGGTATATTACATTTTTCCAATAAATATATTTATGGTTGCTGTGAGATTCATGCATAAGAATTGAAAATTACCATGACGCTGATGAATTCTGTCAACTGACTGAGAATCTCTCTATCCCTTCAATGCTCATGCATTCAAAGAGGTCTAGGTGTGGGTCAAAACACGGCATGGAAGGGCATTAGGATGAAATGAATCAAGTTATCCACTTAGATTAAAAAGAAAGTTCAGCTTGGCAAAACCCAATTTCGAATGTCTCAAATCAAAAGGGAAAACTCAACCAAATGGTTTAACTTAAAGTCTACTATACAGCCTTATTAAGGTACTAAATGTGTTGTAGTCACATCCATTTGAATGTTTATGATATATTATAAACATACATGTTTTATGCATTATGAAAGCCTCCTTTGATCTCTCCTGAAAACCACAAAAACTTACTGAAGATTGTTTCAGCTTGAAAGTTTCTTGGAGAAAATCCATTTAGGCACACAGAAAATCATAAGCTATCACTTTGGAAAAACAGAGAGTTTTGTCTAAAATCATTTGATAATTTAAGTAGGGACTTGTTGTAATGTGATTGTTGCTAATAATTGTGTGTGTGTCAGTCATGTAAACTATTTAGCAATGTTTATTGCTTAATATTTAAAACTTATTCCAGTAGTAACACAAAAACCTGATTTTTTTTAGTATGCTCCTTTTACACATATTGACATTTTAAATTATTTTTTCATTTATAAAATTTCCCAGTTTTAAATTTTCTTTTCCACTTCCCTTATACATTGTATCATTTATTTCAGCTATTTATTCTTATTGGTGACTTCTGCAAAGACTAGGCTTCCACGCATGATCTGGAGAACCACTTTTTTTGCTGTACCATGTCCCTGGTGCCTAGAATAATGCCTGGCACATTCAGACACTCAAATAACATTTGTAAAATATGAATCTCTAACCTTTTGGATTAACAAAATAATCCCAAGGGTACTGGGCAGTATTAACATCAATGAAAAGGCTAAGGTAGTCTTGGGAATACTTCAGAAAAATTATAATACCTTTAGCCTTATAATTCCATAAAATTTATAGTGTAGATTTCAAATAATCTGCCTTTCCAGGTTTATGTTGATCTACTCATTTACATAAAAATATTCTGAGGAGACAAGAAAACTTGTGTAGACACAAACCATTTTTAAATATCAACACTTTTTTTTTGTTTGGTTTTTGTTTATTTTGCTTTTCAGCTGCATAAATAAATGTTTGGTGGGAAATGAATGCTTATGTCAGTTAATTTGAGTATCAACTCATTTTATGTAAACAAACTTTTATCTCAATGGTAGATTATGGTTGAATATATATCTGTATGAAGAACAGAACTCATACTAGGACCTTTTCACAGTAGAACCTTAGCAACTATCATTTAATTGATTCTATCAGTTAATATTCATGTATCATTTGTTTCTAAAGAAAACAAAGTTGAATTTTTATATAGTAGTTACCATCACCACAACCATCCATGAGAGATGAGTTGAGAAAGAACACTCACCCTTTTTGATCACATTATAATAGCAAGTACATTGTTCTAGAAATTATATATACTTATGTATGTAGAGGGAGAGAGGTAGAAAAGAGAATGAAGGAAATAAGAATGGAGGGGGAAGGGAAAGAAGGAGAACAAAGAGAATGGGGGAAAGGGAATGTGTGGTGTGGAAACAGGGAGCAAGGGCGAAGAAAGAAGAAGGGAAGTAATAGAAAGAGAAGAATAAATAGAAGAAGAAGAGAGGGATAAAGTGTTTGAGGTTTCCTTACTAACCACAAGTTTATTTACAGAATAGGACAGAAGAGATAAGGAATGGCCTTGACTTTCTGTAGTGTGTTTCAGTAGTGAGCATAAAGTGGTAACTTCAGATGACATACCTCAGCAAAGACTGATGAAGTAGCTGGAAGTGTAGGAGTGAAAGGAGTGCTAGCTATGTTACCAGGACCACTCCTGAGTTCTGAGGCTGTCTCCTTTGTCAGCCAGTGGTGGCACAAAATATAGGACAGAGATGCATTTTGAGTGCATGGTGCTCTGAACTCACAATAATACTCTTAGTTATACATTATACTCTTAATTATGCATATCAAAAGACTAAAGTTCCAAAAAAATTATACCAAAACAAGTTCATGATTTCTCTATGTACAAATCATACATGTTTATTGCAAAATCTGAGATTGTGAGGAGTGTTGCCTAGTGGAGGCTCAGGTCACATTCATATATGTATATTGGCAGTTACTTGCCCAGGAGATAGCTTTAAAATGCAACTTAAATAAGCATATATCATTGTGTTTATATTTGTTTTCTATTGCTGAGTAACATACTACTACACAGTAAGTGATTATAATAGCAAACATTTATTATCCCATAGTTTTTGTAGGTCAGTGTCTAGGTATAATTCAATTGGATTTTCAGCACAAGGCCTCATGAGGCTGTCATCAAGATGTCATTTGTGACTATTATATACACTGAGAACTGGTGACTTGTTCCTAGCTCACTGGAAATTGGGAGAATGGAGTGTCTTTCGATGAAAGGACTGAAGTCCTCCAATATTAAAAACACTTCACCCTGCTCTGTCATATGTCTTTCTCTATTCCATGCTATTTGCTTCTTGGAGGTTAGTGAGAAAGTGTATCTTATTTCTTTGGTTTTTGATCTTGTGTGCTTCTTTTAAAGGACTCACCTGATTAAGTCATACCACCCAGAATAATATTTCTTTTGATTAGCATAAAGTTCACTCGTTGTACAAGTGCCTTAGTTAAAGCTGCAAAATCCTTTTACTTTTGCCAGAGAAGATAATATGATCAGGAGATCAATATCTTACTCCAGTTCACTATATTCTCTTGGTTGGAAGGAATTTAAATCTCCTGACCACACTTAAAGTGGGGACTTAAAAGGGCATGATACATTGGGAATTATATTAGAATTCTACCTAGTACAAGGTATGCAATAGAAACATTTTTAGTGCAGAATACTTACCTTCTTACAACAGCCTCTGCCTCTCTCTCTCTCTCTCTCTCTCTCTCTCTCTCTCTCTCTCTCTCTCTCTCGTCACTGGCCTAGTCCATGGATACATTAGAGTTTGTAGAATACTTGTTATTAGTTTAATATGATAAAGTATAGAAAGTATAGCTGGGTACCTGACATAATTAATGTGGTAATTTTTTTTAGATAGAGAGTGTAAGGGAGAGGGAGAGACAAGGCAGAAAGAGAGAGAGAGAGAGAGAGAGAGAGAGAGAGAGAGAGAGAGAGAGAGAGAGAGAGAGATTTCTATGTTAGAGATATGAGAGACATATTGATTTGTTGCCTTCCACAAATGTCCCAGTCTTGGTCAGGGATGGAGCCTGCAGCCTAGGTACATACCCTTTATTGGAATTAAGCCCTGGATCCTTCAGTCCATGGAAAAACACTATCCACTGAGTCAAACTGGCTAGGGAGAAAAGTGGTAATTGTTAAATACATCTATAAAGAGTTGTTTATTCTTATCATTCTGATCTAGAAGTCAAAACAGTAGCAATCATGAAAGCAGAAGAGAGAAAAGTTTACTTTAGCTAAATGAATATTTACTTCACTTCTTATAGCTATAGTCTGAATCTCAAAATATTCCAGAGATCAGGCAATTGTTTCTACTAAAAAAGTGGACCATGCATCAACCACATCTCCTAGACACTTGTTTTAAATGGGGAATTGTGGGCTTCATGCCAGACCTACTGGTTCAGAATAGATTTGTAACAAGATCCAGGTGATTTTTTGGCACATTATTGTTTGAGATGTGCTATCTGGAATAACTTACATTCATTTTAGATATTCCCTCTTGGATATATGCCTTTGAATATTCTTTCCTTCACTTGTTAATTTAACATAGACTATTTAGCAATGTTTCAAAAGTTCATTGTAAGATACTTAGTGATACCTATATAAATGGACTTAACTAAGTTTTGAGTCATAGAAATGGGGAACTGAGAAGAAAAGAGAGATTGCTACTTTTCTTGTTTCCTTTTCCCCCTCTATGCTATTTTGATATTGGCACTCAGAAGCCAGAAAACTCCTTTCATACACTTTTTTTTATTAATTTTTATACATATCTCCCCATTGCCCCTCCCCTCCCTCCCAGGCATACCCCAAACCCCCCAGTGTCTATGTTCATTGGTTATGCTTATATGCATGCATACAAGTCCTTTGATTGATCTCTTATCTACCTCACCTAACTTTAATATTCCTGCTGTAATTTCACAGTCTGTTTAAAGCTTTACTGTCTCTGTATCTATCCTTTTGTTCATCAGTTTATAATGTTCGTTATTATCCACCAATGAGTGAGATCATGTGATGCTTCTCCCTCATTAACAGAAAGAGATAAACTTTAGATTAAGAAATAGAGTCAAACTGAAAAGGCCAAAGTAGCCAGAGAAGAATGGGATGGACTAAAGAATACTTTTGCCTTGCCAAACAAGTGTTTTTTACTTCATTAAAAGATAGAAGAAATAATAAGACAGCATCACACCATATATCTCCCTTACCATTCATTATAAGGATGTCTATACTACACAGAACTCAGCAATACCCAAGTCATCTGTGATTATTTGATGTGAGAATTTAAAAAACATTTTTACATTAAGAAATTCCTCTAAAATTATAGAAAATTATATAAATGCATTAAAGATTCAGCCTATGGTCTTATGAACCATCAAACTCAATTAAAAATTGTATCTAATGTGCCGAAATCAGTTTGGCTCAGTGGATGGAGCGTCGGCCTGAGGACTGAGAGGTCCCAGATTCAATTTCGGTCAAGGGCATGTATCTTGGTTGCGGGTACATCCCCAATGGGAGGCGTGCAGGAGGTGGCTGATCCATCTATCTCTCTCATTGATGTTTTTGACTCTCTATACCTCTCCCTCCCTCTCTATAAAAAATCAATAAAATATATTAAAAATTCTATCTAATAAAAGGTTAATATATAAATTGACCATCACCCCAACACACATGGGCCATCCCCATGTGGTCAAAGATGGCCACAACAAGATAGCCAGTAGGGAAAGGCATTTGGGGACCAGGTTGGCAGGGGAGGGCAGTTAGGGGCACCAGGCCAACAAGGGAGGGTAGTTAGATGCAATCAGGCCTGTGGGGGAGGGAAGTTGGGAGGAATAAAGTCTGCAGGGGAGGGCAGTTGGGGTGGACCAGGCCTACAGGGGAGAGAAGTTGGGGGTGACCAGGCCTGCAAGGGAGAGAAGTTAGGGGACGGGGCTGGCAAGAGAGAATAGTTAGGGATGATCAGGCCAGCAGGAGAGGGCAGTTAGGGGCAATCAGTCCACCAGGGATCAGTTAGTCATCAATCAGGCTGGCAGGGAGTAAATAGGGGTTGACAGGTTGTTAGGCAGAAGTGGTTAGGGGCAATCAGACAGGCAGGCAGGTGAGTGGTTAGGGGACAGCAGTACTAGATTGTGAGAGGGATGTCTGGCTGCCCATTTAGGCCCTATCATTGGGCCTAAACTAGCAGTTGGACATTCCCCAAGGAGTCCTGAATTGTGAGGTGGTTCATACCAGGCTGAGGAATATGCCCCACATATAATAATTCCATGCATCAGGACACTAGTTGAACAATAAAAGAAGATAGAAGGAAACAATTTTAGTTTAAAATAGTTTCTTCGAACATTTGATGTTTGTCAAAGAAATAATGACTTTTGCTTTAATTATCTTTTCAGTGAATTATATTCAAAAGTACAGAGATCAACATTATTTATTTTTACTTTTATATTCTGGAAGATAACTATACTCAAAATTACTTATGTTCTGCAAAAATCCACTTGCTTTCATCAGGAATCCTTAATTATTGGCTTTGCTTTAAGCTAACACATATTGTAAAGTTACAACAGAGTTAGAAATCTACCACTGATAGTCTATGTCCTTGGGCAAAATACTCAAACTACTTCAACCTCAGATTCATGATTTCATGGTATAAAATATTAGCAAATCCTTATATAATTATGATAATAAAAAAATAATATAATGTAAAGCAATTAGTAAAACATCTAAAATACTAAATGTTCAAATATAGCTGTTGTAATTATTATAGACTTATGAATGTCATATTTCTATTACTTTTAAGATATTTAAAAACACGAGCAGTCAAAGTTTCTCTTCTTTATTAATATTTGTGATAATATTGCAGTTTAAGACTGTGATGCATATTACCAAATATCCTGATGTTGATATTTTGAATGCCAGTCATTCAATTCCTACTTTCATATTTTTTTGTGTTGACTGAGGTTGAAATCACCATCTGGGTAATTGTCTTATCCCTGTATATTATGATTTTTTAAAATTTCACTTTATTAAGAAATATTTTAAAAAGTAAAAGGTAATGGTATAGTGAGTTATAGTTATTTTGTGAGCTTGAGCAATGATTCCTATAAATAACTTACAGAAATAATTATGATGTTACCAGTGATTTTCACATCACTATTCCTGTCTAAAATGTATAAACAAATTTAGTTTTTCTAAATTAGTTTGGTCTGGTTTTGAACAAATGTTGGTCTGGTCCAAAAGTTGTTTATTGTATATAAACATAGTTCAAGGAAGTGGATTAGACATCTAGACATGATTTGTGCTCTAAGATATGTAATGTCCAATGATGATCAAGTTAACCCACATCAAACAATGGGGAGTCCATAACAGAATAGCTTTAAAAAACAAGTTTTCATAAGCCATGTTATTTTGTGCAAAGTCTTATGAAATAGACAGGCAAGTTTGTAGAAGCACAGAAATGAAAATCAATAGGTGGGATGATCTTGCAAGCTGTTTTTCATTTACTTGTATACTCACTTATCAAGGATGCACTTATGCCCTATTAAACTATTTTAGAAGTTTCTTGCATACTTGAAGAAGTAAAAGAGGAGAGTGGAACTCAGGTGTTAGGACCTGGATATCAGAAGTAAACACATTGAGAAATGCTAGAGTGTATTTGGTTCTTTATTATTAGGAAGACTTGACTGAATAGTATAGAGAATGAGTATTGGAAAGTTGTATTGAATACTCTACTGTATGTGCTACCTTGTATATTCTCTACTAACAACCAGTGCCTGGGAAGCATACTCCACCCACATGTCACCTTCTCCTGTCTGTGCTTGCTCCACAGACTGGCCAGAAGTAGTTGCCAAATCCCACTTGAGGAGATGCAGAGGCTGTAGCTAGTTACCAGGAACTGCTGGCTCTTATAGAATCATACTGACTTGATGTTGACGGCCATGCTTTGCCATTCTCCAGCAGAAGGTTTCTAAAGCAGATGAGAGAGGGTATGTCATTTCGGAAACACAAGAATTTAGTTCCCCAGCTGCTTTCCAGCATGGTCTTTCTGAGCATGTTGTTTAGATCTTGTGTATACCACAAGGTTATTGCACTATGAAAATAGTTATATTCACCACCCTTGCTTGGAATTTCTCAAGTGGTTATCTGGTTTTTATAACCAAAGAATCTTGACTAGCATTGATATGTAGGATGAAGCCAAGTCGTGGTGAGTCCTTAAAGCCAACCAGAGAAATTGTGTTTAGGTATAATAGGAAATGACACCATCAAAGCCTTGGAATAAGAACCTGAAGTGATCAAAGTGGTTTTAAAAAAGAGGGATTTGGCAGCAGTATTCAGGATTGATTAGATGATCCTGGAATCATGTAAACCAGCTCAGGGTTTTATACAGTATGTAGAGAAACAGATCTGTAAATGTTACATATATCCAAATAAAATTAATAGTTACTACTACAGAAATAATGGCTACCATACCATGAAAATTTATTAAGCACCAACCACTGTACTACTAAGAAATATATGTATATTATTGCATTATAGTTTTACAGCGAAACTTACCCTTTTTAAAATTATTTTTAAATTTATCTTTATGGTTGAAAGTAGTATAGATATTCCCCATTCCCACCTCATTGACCCTGTGTAGTCCATCCTGCTTCCTTCCCCTACACTATTGTCTGTCCATGGACTATGCATATATGCATATATATGTTAAGTTCATTGGTTAATCTATTCTGGATCTGTTGCTACCCTTTTATATTAGACCAATTAAATAATTTTAGCAAAAGTAAACATCCAGCTAAGTTGTTTAGCTAAATTTGAGCCCAGTTCTGTCTGAAACCAAGGATCAATACGCCCTTTTGATTTTTAACATTTTAATAGTGTGCACATTATGGGTGCATACATCTTGTATCATATCACATGCTAGGACCTGAGTTAGACATTCAGCATGTTTAAGTGAATAACCCCAGTTCTCTGAGACATTCAGACAACTGTAATATTTTTCACAGAGCATTACCCCAATTTTTTTTGTATAAAATTTTGCAGACATTTAAAGCGATAGAATGTCTTTTGATAATTGTCTCAAAGAACTCCAAGTGCAAATATCACACATAATTATCGCATCTTCAGAGGAGAGCAGCGTTTATAAAGAGAAACACTTAAATACCTCATTTAAAAGGGTTTTTTGAAATATTAGCAAGACCACAGAGTGAACCAGTGTTGCAGTAGAACAGGTGATCAAACAGATGACGTGAAGTTCCAGTTCTGAGGAGGTGGCAAACCCACAATCACTGCTTGAATTCTCTCTGGAACAGTCACACAGGTAAGAGAAGTGGCAGGAATAAGTCTCAAAATCTATCGTGCATTTTTATGAAAAACCCTTAGAGGTCAAAGGTGATATGGGTCCAGAGTGTGGTATGGGAGAAAGGGCGCAGAGATGTTATTCAACCCTGTCACCTCCTAGACAGAAACATGGTGATCCAGACAAATTGGTATGGAAACCCTTTTGGATGGGAAACAGATGGTAAGGGGAGGGGGGATATAATGTGTCATCTTTCATTTTAAAATAAAACTTTATTGTTGAAAGTATTACATACTATGTCCCTCTTTATCCCCCACTGACCTCTTCTAGCCTGCCCCCTGGACCCTCCTCCCCTCCCGCCACAGGCCTTAACCAACTTATTGTCTCTCCATAAGTTATGCAAACAAGATTTTTGGTTGATCTATCCCCACCCACTCCCTCCTTCTGAGATTCTGCAGTCTGTTGAACTGGAAGAGGCATCTCTCTAAAAGGAGATGTTTCTCAAGAGGCAGTGTCAGCCCATATATGTGTATGTGGGGAGAGAGGACATGGAATAGCTGAGTGGTTGATGTCAAACCAGAAGCTCTCTTATACAAAGAACAGTTCACCCAGATTCTGAGATTTGATCACAACTATGGCTAACCAAAACCGGAAGTGGCGGTAGATAATCTAAAAGAATGAGTGTAAAAGAAAAAAAATTGAGATAATTATGTAGTATAGGCAACATAAAAAAGAAGCCAAAATTAGATGACTTATATATAGCACAATTAATATACCAAATAGGTTACGGATTAAATAATAAAACACAGATATATACATTTTATGAATAGAAATTGTTTTGAAAATGTAAAACAGAAAACTTCATGAATAGGAAAAATATTCATAAAGTAAATTCTTGGCATGATAAATATTATACCTTAAGTAAGGAACTCAACAGGAGTGATAATAACAAAACAGGTCAAATTAAATAAATAAAGCAGTGAAAGAATGGGTTGAAGAAGCCCCCTGCGGAAGATATATAAACACTGAGATTTCAAATCTAATGGATATAGTAGACAAAAGAGATATATTGACAGCTGCATAATATAATTACCAGAAGTAAAAGAAATAATAGTTCTTAGAGTACCTAAAAATTTTAAAACTGAACAAAGTTTTCTAATATTTAAGTACTATGAGACTCTCCAATTGAATGGGCCCATAGCACTGCATAAGTTAGTCCCACAATACTTTGTAAGTCAAATTCAGGATCTCTTCTTCAGCTGCTACCATCCTTCCAAATGAACACTAAATGCCCGGTTACCAATTTAGTCTATTGCCTTTTACATTTCTTTCACATTAAGCCTCCAAATCCTGCCACTAAATACTGCTTATGATCACTTAAGAATCTGTGTCTCCTACCGGAATTTGGCACTTACTTTATTCCACCATTATTTAAATTGGCTAAGCCACATGACTTCAGACATTTAGAAAGATCATTTGAAGGGACAAATGCAATTCCTTGTAAGTGATCATTTTGCATCTACTCCATAATGATGACCTCCCTTTGCACCCCATGCTGGCTATCTTCTCTCTCTACACTCACTGCAGACACCTCTCCTCCAGTTTGGCTTTCCTTCTATGATGAGGAAGATCTGCAGGCCATGGTCTGGCCTGCCTAGGCAACCCCAGATAGGACTCAAAATTTAATAACATTAGGAACTTTTTTTCATAGCAACATAGATTTTACGTTGATAATTGTGTATGGCGCACAAGTTATGTTATAAATATCTAAATGGCCCTTGGCAGAAAAAGTTTCCCCACCCCTGTGACATATATCCCCTAGTCTGGAGATAGTTCTAATTACTAGAAGGATCTTTATAACTCATGTTTGTTTGTTTTTTAATATATTTTAATGATTTTTTACAGAAAGGAAGGGAGAGAGATAGAGAGTTAGAAACATTGATGAGAGAGACATCAAACAGCCGCCTCTTGCACTCCCCCTACTAGGGAATGTGCCCACAATCAAGATATATGCCCTTGACCAGAATCGAACTTTGGGCCTTTGTCTGCAGGCCGTCACTCTATCCACTGAGCCAAACCGGTTTTGGCTATACCTCATGTTTTTATTACTTTTTCAAAATACATTTTTAAAAAGTTTATTCATTTTTTTACTAGTATCTCCAATGAGATCCCCAAGCAATCTGAAGCTAGCAATTGTTTTTATTATTTACTATTTATAAATATTTCTGGAATCACTGAAAAAAAAATAAATGAATGAATAAATGGAAAATAAAGAACATATTCTACCAGAACTGATTAAATGCCAGCTCCTTCATTGTAAATATGGTCAAGTTATAAAATCACCTGCCACTTGATTTTTTTTCCCCATTTAAAATGGAACAGCAAGCTCATTGCAGAGATTTTTTTGTGAATTGAAGTGGGATTATAGTGTAAAAGCACATAGCACAATGTCTGTCACATAATAGCTCCACAAGAAAGAAATATACTTTATGAATTAGTAGGTGCAAACTATAATTCTAGGGCATACAAATTAGTCATTGACAAAAAAGTAACAAAGTTTATAGTTTAACAAAAATATAACTTAATATTTATTATTAAAATTGAAATACAGACATGTACCATACATGAAAGAGCTCTATGCTGAATGCAAAGCATGAATATTTCAGTATCACCTGAAGTTCTTAAAATGATATAGACTTTTGCTCTTCACCTATAGGCATTATGATGTGAGAGACACATGGTAAGTACTGGCAAAAGAAAAATCAAAGAAGGTTTTCTCAACAATGACACTGTTGACATTTTGGGCTCTAGATACTTCTCTATTGTGGAGGCTAACCTGTGCATTGTAAGATGTTTAGCAGCATTGCTGTTCTCCATTCATAGTTGAAATTACCATATTCCCTTCTCCTTCCTGCTGCTCCTCCCCACCCACCAAGTTGTGACAACCAAAATGCCTTCAGGTATGTCCTTAGGACAAAACCATGTCCAGCTAGGAACTGCTAGATTGCAAAGCAATTTCTTCTCGGGTGGACATTTTTAATGATTATGGAAGGTCAGTATTTCCTTCTTTATGACTCCTGCCTTCCTGGTGTTGAAGCAATAAACTCAATTTCCTGACCTCTCTTGAAATGACAAGTGCATGTACAGGCTGCATTAGTAAGAGAATCCACATAGGACTCGGTTCTATAGAGGTCAGTGCTAGGAAGCAGCCATCAGGTGGGATGTACATTTTACCAAGGGTGAAGGGGGAGTCCTGCTCCAGGGAGCAGCCATGGTGTGTGCATGCTCCGCTGCCTGCACTTGGCAACTGTGCCAACACTACAGGGCCTGTAACAGTGCCAGGGTGAGTGTGGAGGCATTCTGCCTCATATCTAAGATGTCGCTTCTGGCTCTACACACTTTAAGCACTATCTTAACTGAGTTCCTCACACAATGCAAACTTGATATGAATAATTATTTTCTCAATGTTCCCTAAAATGGCCCCTAATAGTACTATTTTACATTCATAAAAAGGAAATCCCTTCATTCATTGCGTACAATGGACACTGTAGCAGATAAGGGCTTTCCACGTGCAAAATAGATTAGGAGGGAAAAAGTAAACCCCTATTCTGCTAAAATAAGAGATTATGATTCTGCTTTTCACAACTTAAGTACTCATTGTTAATAGCCTTCAACTGAAGATCATAAGCATTTTAAATGGAAGTTATTTTCTTTAGCTAGAACTTAAAATATGGTTCTATGATGCATAATTTTGCCTTTTTATTGTATTTAAGCAATTCCCTGAATGCTTTTATTAGGACAATACAAAAAATTATTTTGTAGATTTTGGGTATTTTTGCATATTATATTGTTTCATTCAATATTTATGACACCTATCCAGAAATGGCTGCATAATTTTCATGGCCCACTGAAAACTGAAATGCAAGGATCTCTGCTCAAAAAGTAAAAAATTTAAGATGGAAACAACAAAACTTTAAAACCAACATGGTGGCCTTCTCAGCACAAGACTGCAATTGCTCAGCTCATACTCCCATGGAGTCATCACTGTACTCTTGAGATAGGCAAGTCACATGTCTTGTACTAGTTTATATGGAGAGAGACTGAATCTTCACTGGTATTCTTGTGGCAATTTATGAAAGAAATTCTAATATTTTATCATTCAGCACATCAAAAATTGCTTTGGAAGGCCAGTGATTCAGCATTTTTGCACCAAAAGGAGACAAGTCGATCATGAAATTGTGGTGCTGATTTAGAATATTATAGACACTATATTATTAAATATGCACAAATGCCTTATGAAATGCAAGAGGCATGTTCAGTATACTTAAAATCCATCACCATGTAGTTATAACTTTATTTTTTATGATGATAACTGTTAAGATACTCTCCTAGCAACAGTAAAACCGTGGATCTTGAATGTACTCATTCATTTGTCTCAAATTTACCATTCAAAAAGATGAACTTTGAATTTTTATTTACCGTTCATCTACGAGTATCATTAGCAATTATGATTCAGCAATTTAGAAGGGCATAGGGAAATTTTTATTTCTATCACGAACCTAGAAAGACCCTAATGTTAAGGATCTGCTACCATTCTAAGAAAAATGTTTTCTCTATGTTGAAATCTTTCTAGGATGGCTGAAGAGACATAAGCAATGAAAAAAAAATTAGACAATGTGTGGAGTGTATTTTTCAAAGAAATCTCCTTTGTAAAATTATTGGAGTAGGAAGACCTCTTATTTAGCAACAAGAAAATGTATTAGAGATTGTATGTATTTGGAAAGCCTTATGTTGGATGGCACATGGAACAGAAAATAAGATAAGAGAGTGAGCAATACTTTACATTGACAACAGGAAGTATTTTATTGTTGTTGTTTATGTCACTATCAATATTAGTGGCTATGAGAGAGAAAAGTTACTCATGAGCCTACTATAGGTACTTTATAGAGATATATTTTCTTATGGAATAGATTTAGATTATGATGACCAACTCTGCTTATGAGAGATGGAGAATAGGAGAGGAAACTCCTTCATACCCAAACACAGGAATCAAAGGCAGAGATTAGAGATTAAATGGATATAATGACAGTAGATGTAAAAAAACAAACGAGCAACTGTTGGAGTCAGGATGATTTCTGGGAGCAGATCGCACCTGCTGAGGAGGCAGGGATCATTCAGTCTATAGTTATTCTCACTATATACTCTCAGCAGGTGTCTACAGTACACCCTCAAACATGAAGCCTGATTATAGAAGACCCCTCTCTATTGTGGTCTCCTGAGTATAAGTCTGTAGAAAAAAACATTCTTCAAATATTTAATAAAATGTTTGCTTCAGTTTATATAAATAGTAATGAAAGCTAATATAAAACTTATGTCAAGAAAACTCTCTGAGATTAAAGGATAAGGTAGGTATGTGTACTAATTATAGAAATCAGCATATATTTTTGTGTTGATTTCTTAGGTACGTATCTTGATTCTTTTTAAAGTGTATTTTTATAGCTCTACCTTTAATTTAAAAGCACACAATACTAGTTTTGCTTATCACTCACAAAGGATAAGAACCTTCCAAAGAATAAACTGTTGGTTGTATTGTGGTTTCCTTAATGGCAATTCCCACCCCTCCCCCAACCCCTGCCCACTTGGTTACCAATTTTCAAGATGGATAAACACAGAAAACTATTGATACCCATGAGCTGGATAAATTTTGATACTCTACTCTTAAAGTGCTGCAAAATATAAATAACTCAGACTTTACTTTCCCTCCTTATGACATTAGCAGGTCCCCTTGAGTAAATTATTACTTGAGATTTGACTCTCAGTCATTTTTCACTGTACCTATTACATTTATTTTGCACTTTATCATCACAATTTTGTTATGTTGGGACAGAAGTATTGAAAAACCAGGGTGTTCAGACTGTTTCTTGTTAGTTCAGTGAACATCTGAGTTGTGATTTAAATCAATTTTAAATAGAGCTGTAGAAAAAATATTGAAATACATTGCCTCCTTCTTTTCATTTTTTCGTAGCTATTAAGATCCACTATTAGATTCTTAAAATACATTTGCTTAAAAAGTGTTGCCCCAGAAGGCAGCTACACAGATCCTGATTATTTCTCCTGCACTGAAACTACAAATTCAATAAATGCTTAGTGTAGTTCACCTGGCTGCTGAGTATACGGAAATACAAATGGAACCCCAGGGCATTGCTGAAAATATTGAAGGACACCTGATAGCATTCACTCATCATTTATCTTTTTTAGTGTCTAAATTATGTGAATCTTGGAGAAACATAGAAAAAAAAAACTTAAGGAGTTGTCAGGGTCAAGAGTCTCCCACTTCTTTCTTGTCACTTGTCAGCAGAAGCATATTTTCAAGTTCTGTATGCTATTTTTCTTGATTTAATTTTATGTGGATTATTTGTCTCCTATTTTTTTTAAGTTAACCATATCTAGAATCTCCAAAAATTAAAATACTAGTTATGCCTCAGGAGGCAAATAAAACATAGGGGTTTAGAAAGCTTTAGCACCTAAGACCTTAATTAAAAGTAGATTCTAAACACAATATTGCTGTATCCTGCACTGCAACTCTTGAGGAGACAGAAACAGTCACATAGATATCAATCAATTGCATTGTGTGGACAATGGAAATAAATGTTTCCCTGTGCATTATCTGCTCATTCATGACTACTGAATGTTTTGATGATTGGATATTTTGCCAATTAAATGCCAGTGGAGATGTAATCAATGACTCACACTTCTTCATATAAGTTCAGTAATTTAAAATGCTCTCAGCTATGCTCTACGTGCAAACAATTACAATGGTCGCTTATACAATTAAAAGTTGATAATTAAATCTAATTGGGTAAGAGTTAGCTCACAATACTTTCATGTCTACATTCTCAGAACCCAAATAGGTCATGTACAATATTTGTGGCATTCATATTGTTCCTCACAGTATACGTGCACACACCCACACATGTGCATAAACATACAAAGAGGATCTGCCTAATGTTTCTGAAAAAATAAAAATAAAACTTAATTATCAGGACCCTGAGAACAGAGTCTCCAAAACTAAGCTAAATGACAGTAAGTTTTCATGATATTTGCAACTACCTCAAATATGCCAGCCATGGTGCTTGTGGATGAACCACCTTGTGGCATCCAGAGTAGTGTTCTGCAGTTGTTGGTAGCAGTTGAGATGACTCTTGTTGATACTTATGTTGGCAATGTGTTTGCTTTATTTACCAGAAATTTCATTGCAATTGTCCCTAATGGAGCAATTTCCCTTTTCATATTAGAATAGCATGTTTATCTAAGTGGGAGGAGTTGAAAAAAGAAATAGGTGAGAGAACTTGGCTTCTAGGTGATGGGAACTCAAGGAGATTTTTGGTGTCCCTCACTTCCTCCTCTTTCACTGGTTCTTATTGCTGAACACATCTACCTACCACTTTCCAGATCAGATATAATTATAGAAATGTGTTCAAATTTTAGTCAAAAAAATAACTTTACTATTTTTAAAAGAACAAATTTAAAATATCTCCTTGAAATTATCCAGTTTGGCCGAGACCGGTTTGGCTCAGTGGATAGAGCATCAGCCTGCGGACTGAAAGGTCCCAGGTTCGATTCCGGTAGGGGGCATGTACCTTGCTTGCTGGCACATCTCCACTGTGGGGCGTGCAGGAGACGGCTGATCAATGTCTCTCTCTCATCAATGTTTCTGACTTTCTATCTCTCTCCCTTCCTCTCTATAAAAAATCAATAATATATATATATATATATATATATATAAAGAAATTATCCAGTTTGGATGATGAATAACTTTACTTAGTGAGTAACCAAACAAAAATATTATTCATAAAATAATGTATAAAATCTTTCAAATAGATTCATTCTTTTTTTTTCTGGTGGAAGCTTTATAAATATTTTTAGTGAAGAGAAATTCATGAACAGGAATGTGTGTCCCTCAGCCCAGCCTCCACCCTCAATAATCTGGGATCAGGCCTAAAAGAGCAATCGGACATCCCTCTCAAAATCCAGGACTGTTGGCTTCCCACCACTCATCTGCCTGCCTGTCTGATTGTTCCTAACTACTTTTGCCTTCCAGGCTAATCACCCCTGAACCACTCCCATGCCTACCTGCTACTCTGCTGGCCTGGTCAACCCTAACTGCCCTACCCTGTAGGACTGGTCACCCATAACTGCCCTCCCCTGCAGATCTTGTCACCCCTACCCTGCATGTCTGGTCACCACCAATTGCCCTCCCCTGCAGGTCTGGTCATCCCTCAACTGCCCTCCCCTGCTGGTCATCTTGTGGCAGCCATCTTGTGTCCACAGGGGGTGGCCATCTTTGACCATATGGAGCAAGCAGCCATGGTGTGTGTTAAAGTTATGGTTAATTTTCATATTAGCTCTTTATTATATAGGATGCTTCTCATTCTGCTGCCCTATTCACAAATGCATTAAGCACTTTAATAATCCCAGTGAGCATTTTCACAGGATGAACCAAAAGACATTAAAGCATGATTTTTTTTTCTTAGTTGACTAGAATCTTAAAGTGAAACATGCCAATAATTTTTGATTACACAACTATTTTGTGGGGTTGAACAATGGCATAGAACCATTAAAAGATCTATAAAAAGGTAGAAATGTTCAGCAAAATATTATTTCTAATCATTTATTATTGAGAAAAAGTACATATTTAATATGGGAACTAGAATAATGTATGGAGTCACTTATATGATAAAGCATGTGCCATATGCCATTAAAATTATGTTTCATACAATTGCTTATTTTTAAAGAAAAATATGTTTATGTTATTTATATTAAAAGCAGCTATAGATAATATCCTCATGGGACCTAAGTCAGGCTAATCATAATCATATTTAAAAAGTGGAGTGCTTTTAATATTATCTTAGTACTTTTTGTTGTTTTCCAGACTCTGCAATGTGCTATTAATATCTCATAAAAAGGAAAGATGTATAAAATATCTGAAAACAGATGTAAGCTTATATTTTATTTTCTGTTATATTTACTTTAAATTGTTTAAATGGTCATAATAAAGAACACAGAACTGCTAAATATTTTTCACTAAAAATTATGTCTTTAATTTTGACTCCTCATAGTAAACAATTCCATAGTTGGACTTTTACTTGCTCTCACCTTTAAGTTTAAATATAAAATATTAGTAAATTTTCCCATGTATTTTAATCTGACACCTATGAACAATGAGATAAGTTCTGAGTTATTGGTCTGGTTTTTGTTTCCTTCAAATTAATCATTACATTTGGTACTGTTTCTTTAGAGAGCTAATAATAGTATAATCTTATAAAATCTTATTTACAAAAGATAATATATCATAAAATTACATATAAAATTGCAAACACTTAAGGATAAAGTAGAAATGTTTTAGGAGGTGCAAGGGTAAGAATAACTCATACATAATTTAGAAAAAAAAACAAATGCTTTTGTAGAAAACTAAAACATAAAAATGTCCATTGTTGAGAGCTGTCCAAGTATTCTATCCTACAGAATGTAAGACAGTTAACATTTAATTATTTTAACCTAGATAGAAATTTCTGCAGTAGAAGTCAATGCTACTCCAAGCCAAGGAATGCTCATGCTTCAGTAATAAAAATATTTGATCTCTAATTGCAAAAAGACTCAGATGGACATTTGGGAATAGACCAGCTGAGCGGTACATTGTGGTGTGGACAATGAAAAAAGTTTGATGACAAATAGTTTTTCTTTAATAAGATAAGGATATGAATTGCTGGGATGCTAGTTATGTAAAGGCTGAAAGGATCTAAAATAATGTTTTCTTAATTATCATTCAACATGTCTACATGCATTTTATCTTTTCTCTTTGCCACTGTCCATTAGGAGGAGAGGATCCTAAGTGGGACAACAAGGGCAATGATTCTTCCTATTGTCTTTCCTCCTCCTTCCTTCTTCTCTGCCTCCTCTTTTCCATCTCTTTCCCCTTCTATTCCTCTACCTTCCTCCCTTCTTTTACCCCCTCTCTCTTTCACTCTTGTTTTTTTTTTTTGCTTTCACATCATTTAATTCATTTTTATTTTAAGACTAAAAAATTTCAACTAAAATAACATACCAATTTATTTTGAAAAGTGTTCAATAAAAGTGCCACTCAGAGATATCATTTCAGCTTATTCAAAATTATTATCCACAAAAGGAAGTATTGAGCCACAATTTGATAAAGACTAATATATATTGATTATTAATTACATGGCTGACTTAGGTTGTTGGCTGGTATATCTTATAATTTTAAATAATAACTTTAGTTATCTTTATTCTATCCATTAACCATTTACTTACGTGTTTTTTTTTATTTTTTTAAACAATATGAACCCTTTTTATTTAATCCTCCTATGACCTTTATTCTACTTTAATGCTGGAGATGAATAGAGTACAAGAAAAATTATGTTGTCTCTGCCTGGTCGATTCTGACAGAGAATATGTGACCATAAGTAGCATCCCTTGTTGTTCAAGAATAGATTTATAATAAAGTCATGTCTCTTCCATAAATATATTATAAAGTCATATCAAAGTTTGTATTTGACTAATAAATTAATGATGTCACCAGGCTATTAGAAATAATTCAAAAGAGTATTTGAAAAACACATAGGCCATGAGGAATGCTGAAATGAGTTTATAAATTGGATATTGTCTGTGTGACAATAATCAATTGGATATATACAGTTGCACCATTTGTATTTCATGGATGAGAATTGTTTGAGTTACTGTCAGTATTCTATCCTGAACAGAGTTTTAAAAAGCTCAAAGGCAATAAAAGGTAAGTTAATGGAAGGATGTGCTAAATAGCACACTTGGTGATTTTTTTTTTATTTTTGTCCACAGTAAAAATATTTAAAAATTTTTATGACACCTCTAGAGTCTACAGCAGTAAATCATGTAGCTTAGAGTAGATTTTTTTAGAAATGTTGTTCCTATGCATTACTCAGGATGTGATGAGTATGATCAAATAATTACATAATTTTGGCAATTAGTTCTAAAGGAAATCACTAGATCTAACAAACTTTGTATTGAGAGAGAAGAGATTGTGATAATGAATGGTTAGGGATTTTTCATGATGAACCTACAGTCAAAGGGAAATATACAGAGAAATGTTGATTCAAATGGGGCTGCCTACTCTACTTATTTATTTATTTTAAATAATTTATCTCTATTATTGAAAATATTACAGAAGTCCACTTTACCCTCCTTTATCTCCTATTGAATTCCCCCTTCACTCACACCTGCCCCAGGTTTTTACCATACTATTTTCTGTGTTCTTGGGCTATGCATATCTATACTAAAAATAGAGAAATATGCAAATTATCTAGGACACCATCACAGTAACAGTGAAAGACCAAACAGCAGGCTGCATGGGGTAACCAGGCAGATGGGGGCAGGGCTGTTGAGAGCAACCAGGCCATTGTGGGAGAAATGAGTGAGAGGTGACCAGGCTGGTGGGGGTGGCAGTTGGGAGCAACCAGGCAGCCAGAGGGGCAGTTAGGGGGAGCCAAGCCAGCAGAGGTGGCAGTTGGAATGACCAAATTGGCAGAGGGGGACAGTTGGGAGCAACCAGGCTAGCAGTGGGGGCTGTTAGGAGTAATCAGGCAGGCAGGCAGGTGAGCAGTTAAGAGTCATTGATCCCAGATTGTGAGAGGGTGCAGGCTGGGCTGAGGAAATCCATCCTCCCCCATGCATAAATTTCATACTCTAGGCCTCTAGTGTATATATATATATATATATATATATATATATATATATATATACACACTAGAGGTTAATTTCTCACCACATACCCACCATCTCAGCCTTCCCTCTGAGATTTATCAATCTCTCCCATGCTTCTGTGTCTCTAGATCTATTTTATTCATCAGTTTATTTTGTTCATTGGGTTCCACATATGAGTGAGATAATGTAATACTTATCTTTCTCTGACTGTCTTACTTTGCTTAGGCAATATTCACTACATCCCTCCATACTGTCTCAAATGGTAATAGATCCTTGTTTGTTTTTTTTTAAATTCCATGGTATTTCATGGTGTAAATATACCACAGGTCATCTACTGATGGACACTTAGGCTGTTTCAAGATCTTAGCTATCTGCCAATGATACATCTGATAAGAGATTAATTTCTAAAATATTTAAGGAATTCATATAATTAAACAAAAGGAAGACAACCCAATTGAAAAAATGGACCAAGGACCTAAATAGACACTTCTATAATGTGGACATTCAGAAGACAAAGAGATATTTAAAAAAGCTTAAAGTCACTAATCATACAAGAAATATAAATTAAAATGAGAATGAGGTATCACTTCACACCTGTTCAAATGACCATTATCAATAAATCAGCAAATGATGAGTGCTGGCAAAGATGTAGAGAAAAAGGAACCCTAGTATGTTGAGGATGGGAATGCAGACTGGTATAGCCACTGTGGAAAACAGTATGGAGTTTCCTCAAAAATTAAAAATGAAACTACCATTTGACCAGTGATCCCATTTCTGGGAATTTATCCTAAGAAACCTGAAATATCAATCAGAAAGAATGCATGCACCTCTATGTTCATAGAAACACAATTTATAATAGCTACTGTATATATTTATATTACTACTGCCCCCAGTTCTTCCTTGAAGGACTCTGAAGCCCTACTTGTGATATGGACATAAATATTCATTACCACCACACTTCTCAAACCTTCACAAAGTAGTTGTGATGCCCAGTCTCTCATCAATTTTGTTGTTTACAGCTCCTACTTATTCTTTCTACTTATCTAGAAAGAAAGAAATGAGGCAATGAATGTGGATGGAAAGAAAAAATAAAAAAAAATACATCAACAAGAATTAATTACCATCCCTCCTCCTTCCTAATTTCACCTAACACTACTTCCAGCTATTTGTCCTAGGCACTTTTCTCCAATCCTATACACAATCTACTCTCCTTATTCTCAAACTGGCATTTGCACTTTAACCCCGTATTTACAATCCTGATGTTCCTCTTGAATACTTTCTCCCCTTTTCTGCCTGCCACTTTTTAGGCATGCCTGAAGATCCAGTTAAAATGTTATCTGTACTCTAGCTGATTTGGCTCAGTGGATAGAGCGTTGGCCTGCAGACTGAAAGGTCCCAGGGTCAATTCTGGTCAAGGGAATAGACCTGGGCTGTGGGCTCGATCCTCAGTTGGGGACATGCAGGTGGCAGCCAATCAATGATCTCTCTCATCATTGATATTTCTCTCTCTCTCTCCCTCTCACTTCCTCTCTGAAATCAGTAAAATATATATTTAAAATGGCATCAGCTATAGCCTGGCATGTGTGGCTCAGTTGCTGAGAGTTGACCTATGAACCAGGAGATCACAGTTCGATTCCCAGTCAGGGCACATGCCTAGGTTGTGAGACTTTGTCATCTCACTCTCTCTCCCTTCCTTTCTGAAATCAATAAATATATATATGTTTTAAAATGTCATCTACTT
>PVJN01034299.1:0-22868 GCA_004026805.1 Lasiurus borealis | reverse complement strand
CCTCTCTGTAAAAAATCAATAAGATATATGAAAAAAGAAAAAGAAGAGGAAGAAGAAGAAAAAGGTAAAGATAAAAATTATGAACAACAAATACATGTCTATCAACAAGTGAATCTAAAACGCAAGTGAATAAAAAATCTGATGAATATAATAGAATAGGGGCATAAAAAGGGAGTGGACTGACAATCCTCGGGGTGGCAGGGAGGGTGTGGGGGATGCGGGAAGGGACTAGACAAGAATCGTACACCTATGGATGAGGACAGTGGGAGGGGGTAAGGGCATGAGGTAGGGTGGGAACTGGGTGGAGGACAACTATGGGGGGAAGGGAAGAGGAACAACTGTAATAATCTGAACAATAAAGACTTAAAAAATAAAAAAAGTAAAAGGGAATTCATTAGAGAAATTATATTAATATTTCTATTTGCCCTTTCTCTATAATATAAGTATCAGAGATGAAAGAAAATTAGCAAAATGTATATGAAAATCTTCCTCCTGTCAGAGTCTGGAGTGCGCCATGGGAACCAGAGTCCAGTCCCTGCCCACCCACATGTGCCTCGAAATTGCGCAAGACCCAGACATGGCCAGCTCCACCCCATCAAGCCCCATCAGGTGTGTGTGGGGGGTGGCCTCAGGTTGCCTGGTCCAGTGCCTGGGTTGGGGGTGAGGCCTGAGGTCCCCTGGCCTGGGCCACAGGGTGCAACCTGAGGTCCTCCATCAAGCCCTGCCAGGTGGGGGGGCACAGCCTCAGGTCCACTGCCCCGGCCCAGTGCCACATAGTCTCAGATCCCTAATGATTGCTCGTTAAGACTCATTACGGGAACGTGGCCTTCACTGTGGGCACAGCCATCTTGTGTTATGGAATCCCTGCCTCTCCTGTGGGCACAGCCATTTTTGTTATGGCATGTCAGTCAATTTGCATATTCCTTCTTTATTAAATAGGCTTTATAAATGCAGGGTTTGACCAGACAACCTCTCAAGTACCTCTCAGCTCAAAAAGTATGATTATTCAACTGGTTTGTCCTGCATGGTCCTGTATTCCTTGAACCTAATGAACAACTGAAGTGGTAGTCCCTCCTGGTCCTGAGATGGCACCAGGTGTCACTGGGCCGTGTTCCACAGCGGCTGCTCTTGGCTCCAGCCAGAGAGTGAGGCCCAGAAATAAAAAAAATATATATAAAGAAAGCCAAGGAACCAGAGAGTTGAGAACATGCAGAAGCAGAAAGAAAGTGACAAAGGAAATCTCCCTTTTTGCTAATGATTTACATATTTTTTAAATATATTTTATTGATTTCTTACAGAGAGGAAGGGAGAGGGATAGAGAGCTAAAAACATCAATCAGCTGCCTCCTGCACACCCCACACTGAGGATATGCCCACAACCAAGGTACATGCCCTTGACCAGAATCAAACCTGGGACCTTTCAGTCCGCAGGCCGATGCTCTATCCACTGAGCCAAACTGCTCTTGGCTGATTTACATATATTTAATCATCCCAAAATTTTGTAAGCAAAACGAAGTCTATATGATACATTCATCTGTTCCTAATGCAATACGGTGAATTTAGATCTGTAAAGCACCATTATAAACTACTGCATTTGTTTAAAATCCTCCCAAACAGTTTTTCTTTTTCCCCCATAACTCATAGTTTCTAAAGATGTCCTGTCCAACTGGTAGCTACTGGCCACGGATGGCTGTTTAAATATGTTTATTTTTTAAATATATTTTTATTGATTTCAGAGAGAAATGGAGAGGGACAGATACAAACATCAGTGATGAGAAAAAACATCTTTTTTCTTTCTGGGCCTCACTCTCTGATCAGCTCCTTCCTGCACGCCCCTTCCTGGTGATAGAGTCCATACCCCAGGCATGTGCCCTGACCCGGAACAAACCTCGACTTTCTCCTTCCTGGGTCGACACTCAACCACTGAACCACACCAGCTGGGCTGTTTTGTTTTGTTTTGAAATATATTTTTATTGGTTTCAGAGATGAAGGGAGAAGGAGGAGAGAGATAAAAAATATCAATAATGACAGAGAACCACTGATAGCTGCCTCCCACTCGCTCTCCGCTGGAGATGGAGCCCGCCACCAGGGCATGCACCCGTGACCAGAATTGAACCGGGACCTTCACTCGGCAGGCCAAAGCTCTCTCCGCTGAGTCAAACCAGCTTGGGCTGTCTTTTAATAATTAAACTAGAGAGAGACACCTCCCTGCAGGCCTATTTCCAGCCTCAGTCAGACTCTCCAGAGCAGCCCTGGCCAACAGAAATGCAATGCAAACCACACATGTCATTTCAAAATTTCTGGTAGCCACATTGAACAAAGTAAACAAGAGATAGGCAAGATGAATTTTAAGAACGCTATTTAATTCAATGCATCCAAATATCCTTTCAACGTGTATCAGTGTAAGAGTTACGGACGAGATGTTTTACATTCTCTTTTCCTATCAAGACTTCCAGGTTCAAGGTGCAATTTACACCTACAGGCATCTCCGCTTGGACCGGCCGGATTTCAGCCACATCGTGGTGAGTGGTTACAGTGCCGCGCAGCGGTCTCTGGAGGAGAGGGTGTGGGGGACCAGGTGCCCCGGCAGGAGCGTACAGCCTTTGACCAAAAGCCCTCTCCCTGGCAGAAGGTCCAGTGGCAACCTAGCCTCCTTCCCTCTTCTGCCCTCACTCCTGCCCGAGGCTACTCTAGGCTCCTGGATCTCCCTTGGGTGCTGTGGGCGCCTGCTCCTTCCGGGTCTCATCCCTCTCTGTGACACTCCTGTGACCCGCTAGGGACCCAGACACTGTGCTGGCTGAGTATTCAAGGGCAGCCTTCTCCACAGGTGTGGGGGAGGAGTGTGGTAGACCAGAGCCTCCCTCCCAGCTGCTTCCCCTGACACCCGCCCCCCCCCCCCAACAGAATGCACATACAGGGTTCCCCTCCTCCAGAGAAAGGAACTGCCTGCCCAGCCCAGGAATGGAGGGGAGGGGGCCATGGCTCTTCAGCTGGAATTTCTCTTCATGCTACTTTCAAGGAAAAAAAAAAAGATTCTGGCTGAAACCGGTTTGGCTCAGTGGATAGAGCGTCGGCCTGTGGACTGAGGGGTTCCAGGTTTGATTCCGGTCAAGGGCATGTGCCTTGGTTGCAGGCACATCCCCCGTGGGGTGCGTGCAGGAGGCAGCTGATCGATGTTTCTCTCTCATGGATGTTTCTAACTCTCTGTCCCTCTCCTTTCCTCTCTGTAAAAAATCAATTAAAAAAAAAAATATATATATATATTTTAAAAGATTCTGGAGCAATTTTGGCTTCCCTCTCTTACACATCAGGGCAGCTGACCGGTTCCCAGGGAGAGGTTATTTGGACTCAGCCCCCTCCTCATAAAGCACTTTCCTCAGAGACTCGCCATATGGTCCTGTTTTGCATCCGCCACTGGCTCCAGCTCCGTCAGACTCTCATTCGCTTACCGTGTGTTTATCACCCTCCCCTCCATCCCCCATGTTCAGTTCTGCCTTTTCCTCTCCCCCATCAGGCTCTGCTGCGGTTTTTTGATGATTTCCCTTTTGTTTAATCATCCTGCTGAAATAGGACCCAAAATAGCAAACAAGAGCATGCTGATGTGGATGGGAAGTAGGCCTGCTAGAACAACGTCAAGGAACAGCGGTGTGCTGTCCCCAGTCCCTCGGCTCCCCAGCTGGCCCATTTGTGGACGCAGTGTCGCCTTACAAACCAGGACGGTGCTTTGACTTCTCAGACAGCACGCGTGTATGGAGTTTCTACGCGTGGCGAGGCTCTGTCATGCCAGACTCAGGGGAGACGTGTGTCAAGGCTTCTGCTCTTAGGAAATAAAGGCCCCACCCAGGCTGTAAGCAGCAGGGTTTCATGAAGGAGGGGCACTTGAGCTGGGACGTGGAGGAGGGGAAGGATTCGAACAGGCAGAAATATTAAGGAATTGTCTGCCTTGGCGATGGGAAGGACAGCAGGAAATGCCGCAGAGGTGCCGAGTGGAAGGGTTGCCCCATTTAGCACAGCCTTCCACCCCATTGGCTGAGGGCTCAAAGGTTTGAATGTTACCCTGAATGGCAGGAAGGGTTGCCACCTTCCATGCCCAGGATTCCTGTCCCTGTTTCCCACACTCCACCTGTCTGGCTCTGAGAACCTTCCAACAAGATGAATCACACCATTGAGGGAGGTGAGCGCAGGGAACAGAGGGCACATCAGGATCCTTGAGGCTGCCACCACCAAGGACACCTCCATGAGACTCGGTTCCTGCAGCCTTGAGCTCCGGTGGGTTGAATGACTGAGGCCGAGGCCTTCCCCAAACGGGCCCAAGCTGCTACACTGTGGTCTGTTCCCTCCAAACCAGCCCTCCTTGGAGTGGATAGTTGAAGAGTTTTTTTCTCTGTTGCAGAAGCAGAATGAGAGAGAGAGAGAGAGAGAGAGAGAGAGAGAGAGAGAGAGAGAGAGAGAGAGAGAGAGGAAATGCCTCTCATTTCTCCACCCTAAAACAATCCCTACTATGTAGGCATCCAGATGGGGACAGTCTGAAAGAGCTTTACAGATTTGTAGGATTTATACCTCTCCTGGAACCATCTCCCCCAGTCCTCTCTGTTATCCAAGAGAGGACTTCCCTGGTCCCCATTTAAATCCCCCCTCCCTGACATACATACACACACAAACACACACTGCATCATATCGCCTGGGTCTGATTTTTTTTTCTAACAGCATTGACCCTATCTGGAATTCTCTTGTTCATTCCTTTGGTTCTTGTTGATGGAGTTCTCCTCCCCAGGCCGCCAACCAGACTGTGTCCCCAGAAGAGCAGGGTCTGTCAAGGCACTTCAGTGTCCTCTGTATTTTGCACATTGGCATGAAGTGGGCACATGCCAGCATTTCTCAATAAGAAATTGTGCAAATACACAGAGAGCTGAGCAGTAGTATCTACCAAACTTACAAATGCACAGGCCCTCAACTCAGAGCGACTGCAGATGAGCTCAGGAGGGTATCTAACTTCAGGTAACCTTAAAGGAACCTCAATCATCCAAGCAATGTATTATACCACTATTTGTAATAATAAAAGGCCAGAAGAACCTAAATGTCTGCATGGTTACATAAATGATGATACAGTTTTGGAGGAGGAAAAAATGAATGCGAAATAGACAGACATATCCCGAGCCTTGTCCCGAAGCAGATAGAAAGAATAGCTGAAGGTCGCATGGGAAGTGTTTGTTGGTGAGTTGGGGGACAGCAATACTCCAGGAGATGGTGGAGGACTACTGGACGGAGCTCCCCTAACAAAAACTATGGAAGAAATTGAATCAGTCATCAAAAAAGCTTTCAGCAAACAAAAGCCCGGGGCCAGATAGCTTCACAGGGGAGTTTTAGCAAACATTCAAGGAAGAACTAAAACCTCAGACTGTTCCAAAAAATTCAGGAGGAAGGAATACTTCCAAGCTCCTTCTATGAAGCCAGCATCAGCCTGATAGCAAAACCAGATAAAAACAACACAATGAAAGAGAATTACAGGCCAATATCCCTCATGAACATAGATGCCAAAATCCTCAACAAAATTCTAGCAAACTTTGCTGAAACCGGTTTGGCTCAGTGGATAGAGCATCAACCTGTGGACTGAAGGGTCCCAGGTTCGATTCCGGTCAAGGGCATGTACATTAGTTGCAGGCACATCCCCAGTAGGGGGCGTGCAGGAGGCGGCTGATCGATGTCTCTCTCTCATCGATGTTTCTAACTCTCTATCCCTCTCCCTTCCTCTCTGTAAAAAATCAATAAAATATATTTTTTTAAAAACTCTAGCAAACCAGATCCAGCAGTACATCAGAAAGATCATATACCCTAACCAAGAGGATTTTTCCCAGGAATGCAAGGATGGTACAATGTCCACAAATCAATAAACGTGATACATCACATAAACAAATTGAGGGATAAAAAAAATCACATAGTCATATCAATTGATGAAGAAAAAGCATTTGACAAAATCCAACACCATTTCTTGATAAAAACTCTCAACAAAGTGGGAATAGAAGGATCATACCTCAACATAATAAAAACTATATATGATAAACCCACAGCTAACATTATACTCAATGGGCAAAAGCTAAAACCATTTCCTCTAAGGACAGAACAAGACAGGGATGCCCACTCTCACCACTCCTGTTCGACAAAGTACTAGACGTATTAGCCATTGCAATTAGACAAGAAGAAGAAATAAAAGAAATCCAAGTTTGAAAAGAAGTAAAGCTGTCCTTATTTGCAGATGACATGATATTGTACATAAAAAAACTCAAAAGACTCCATCAAAAAACTAATAGACTTAATAAATGAATTTGGCAATGTAGCAGGATACAAAATTAATGCCGAGAAATCTATGGCATTTCTATACACTAATAATGAACTTACAGAAAGAATAAAAAAGCAATTCCATTTACCATTGCATCAAAAAAAAATAAGATACCTAGGAATAAACTTAACTAAGGAAGTAAAAGACCTATACGCAGAAAACTACAGGACACTGAAAAAAGAGATAGAGGAAGATGTAAACAGATGGAAGAACATATCATGTTCATGGATTGGGATAATTAACATCATTAAAATGTCCATACTACCCAAAGCAATCTGTAGATACAATGCACTATCTATTAAAATATCAACTGTATATTTCACAGACCTAGAAAGAACTCTCTAAAAATTCATCTGGAATTAAAAAAGACCATGAATAGTCACAGCAATCCTGAGGAAAAAAGAATGAAGTAGGTGGGATCTCACTACCAGATTTCAAGCTGTATTACAAACGCCACTATTCTCAAAACAGCCTGGTACTGGCACAAGAACAGACATATAGACCAATGGAATAGAATAGAGAATCCAGATATCGACCACTATGTCCAATTAATATTTGACAAAGGAGGCATGAACATACAATGGAGTCAAGGCAGTCCCTTCAATAAATGGTGTTGGGAAAATTGGACAGATACATGCAAAAAGAATGAAACTAGACCACCAACTTATACCATAACAGGAATTAACTCAAAATGGATACACGACTTAAACATAAAATGGGAAGCCATAAAAATACTACAGGAATCCACAGGCAGAGAAATCTCAGACATACGCCAAAGCAATTTCTTCACCAATACCGCTCCTAGGGCAATGGAAGCTAAAGTGAAAATAAACAAATGGGACTACAAAATAAAAAGCTTTTGCACAGCAAAAGAAACCATCAACAAAACAACAAGAAAGCCCATTGTATGGGAGAACATATTTGCAAATGTTATTACTGATAAAGGTTTAATCTTTAACATCTACAGGCAACTTATACAACTTAATAAAAGGAAGATAAATGATCCAATAAAATATGGGCAACGGACCTAAATAGAATTTTTTCTAAAGAAGACAGAGGAAGGCCAAGAGACACATGAAAACATGTTCAAAGTCACTAATTATCCGAGAGATGCAAATCAAAACGACAATGCAGTACCATCTCACACCTGTCAGAATGGCAACTATCAAATCAACAAATGACAAGGATACAGACAAAAAGGAACCCTCGTGCACTGCTGGTGGGAATGCAGACTGGTGCAGCCACTGTGGAGAAGAGTATGGAGCTTCCTCAAAAAACTAAAAATGGAACTCCCATTTGACCCAGTAATCCCACTCCTAGGAATATATCCTAAGAAATTAGAAACATCATTCAGAAAGGATTTATGCACTCCTATGTTCAGCAGCACAATTTACAATAGCTAAGATTTGGAAACAGCCTAGGTGCCCGTCAGCAGATGAATGGATTAAATACTATGGTACATCTACACAATGGAATACTATGCTGCCATAAAAAGAAGGAATTCTTACCATTTGCAGCAACCTGGATGGAACTGGAGAGCATTAGGCTAAGCGAAATAAGCCAGTCAATGAAAAAAAATACTACATGATCTCACTCATTTATAGATAATAAAGAACATTATAAACTGATGAACACAAAGATAGATACAGAGGCAGTAAAGATCAAACAGACTGTCAAATTACAGTGGGAAGGTTAGGGAGAGGTGGGGTAGATAAGAGATCAACTGAAGGACTTATATGCATGCATATAAGCATAACCAATGGACACAACACACGGAGGTTAGGGCATGCATGGGAGTGAGGGGGCAATGGGAAGATGTGTACACATATAACACATTTTTAAAAAATTAAATAAATAAGTGGGGGGAAAACTATCACATGTATGGGAGTGAGGAGGGGGCAATGGGAAGAAATGTACACGTGTGATACATTAATTTAAAAAATGAAAAAAAAATAAAAATGGAGCTCCCATTTGACCCAATAATCCCACTTCTACATTATATCCCAAGAAACTACAAACACCAATCAGAAAGGATATATGCACCCCTATGTTCACAGCAGCACAATTCACCATAGCTAAGATTGGAAACAGCCTATATGCCCATCAGCAGATGAGTGGATTAGAAAACTGTGGTACATCTACACAATGGAATACTACGCTGCTATAAAAAGAATAAATTCTTACCATTTGCAGCAGCATGAATGGACCTGGAGAGCATTATGTTAAGTGAAATAAACCAGGCAATGAAAGAAAAATACCACGTGACCTCACTCATTTATGGAAAATAAAGAACATTATAGCCTGATGAATAAAAAGATAGATACAGAGGCAATAAAGCACCAAACAGACTGTCAAATTACAGCAGGAAGGCTGGGGAGTGTTGGGGAGGGGGTGGGGGAGAGATTAACCCAAGGACTTGTATGCATGCCTGCATATAAGCACAACCAATGGACACAAGACACTGGAGGTGTGGGATGAGGGCATGTGACAGGGGGAAAGGGAGGCTGGGAAAGGTCAATGGGGGAAAAAAGGAGATATGTGTACTAATACTAAAGTATATGTCATACTTCAAACAATAAAAAAAGCCAAACTGAAAAAATAAATAAATACAGTTATGCAATGAGATGACTATGCATACCGATAAAGAACAGGAAGGTCTTTGTAAACTAATATAAAAAAGATTTCCCAGATATAATCTTAAGTGAAAAAACAAAGCCAAGTTCATCATTACAGAATGCTAGCTTGGGGGCGGGGGAAGAAAAAAAACCTAGAGAAGCTATATTCATATCTGTTTGTTTATGAACACAGTACTCCTACCCAGGTGAAAAAATACTATGATTATGATTACTACTTGCAGGGAGAGGAACGGGATTACTTGGGAGTCACAAAGAGGATTTGTCACCATAAACCTTTTTGTAACTTAGGAGTTCTAGCAATAAGAATGTATTACCTACTCAAAAATAAAATCAATTAAAACAAGTATATTTACGTATTTAAAACGTATCTTGGTTGAATCGTTTGACGAGTGTAGTTGAGAATTGCCCCTGGTGACTTTCAGGAGATGTAAGCCAGTGTCCCCTCCCATTCTCATTCAGGCTCACACCCCTCACTCTTCCTCTCCCCGCCTCCCCTGCCCCTAAAATCAGGCTGAATTCCTGAAGGCTGGGCCCCTGCAGAAGGCTGTCCCACTTGCTGGCTGGAGGTGTCTGTGAAGGACGGGTAAACAGGAGCCTGTGGTGGCAACAGACTCCCTCCAGGCCCGTGTATTCCTGTAAACGGACTAAAAGAATGTCTTCGTGTTTACCTTCTAGGGAATTGGACAAAAACAACTTTCCTGCTTCCTTAAGCTCCTAGATAAAAGAAAATAAACTTGGCTCTGCTCTCAGTGGACTGGCTTAGCTAGAAACCATGGAGGCTGGGGAAGCTGGGAAAGAAGGGACAGCCTGGTGTATCCTGGCTGCAGGGAGGCCTTTCTGGAACCAGGAGTATTTTTGAGCTGAGGAAAGAGGGTCTCTTGAAAGCTACAGGTGTCCAAACCGGTTTGGCTCAGTGGATAGAGCGTCGGCCTGCGGACTGAAGGGTCCCAGGTTTGATTCCGGTCAGGGGCATGTACCTTGGTTGCAGACGCATCCCCAGTAGGGGACGTGCAGGAGGCAGCTGATCTATGTCTCTCTCTCACTGACTCTCTATCCCTCTCCCTTCCTCTCTGTAAAAAATCAATAAAATATATTGAAGGAAGGAAGGAAGGAAGGAAGGAAGGAAGGAAGGAAGGAAGGAAGGAAGGAAGGAAGGAAGGAACGAAGGAAGGAAGGAAGGAAGGAAGGAAGGAAGGAAGGAAGGAAGGAAGGAAAGAAAGAAAGAAAAGAAAGGAAGGAAGAAAACTGCAGGGCTGGCCCAGAAAATCCACACTAACCTCCTGGCCACCTCAGAAGGCAGAAAGACCAGCCTCAGGGTTAGAAGGTCCTGACCTCGGTTTAATGCTTTGCTGTCACCATCTTGAAATTCTTAGTAAATTTTTAACAAGCAGCCCACACTTTCATTTTGTGCTGCGCCCTGCAAATGATGCAGTCAGTCCTGGCCATCTCCAGTATCCTGGTTTATTGTTTGTTGTGGAAAATAGAGTGTCTGTTTTCATTCCCAGGGTATCTGAGTTTATCAGAAAGCTGTTTTAGGAGAGCTTGAGGGTCCAGCTGTGCACCTGTGATCATGGGGGAGGGGAAGGTCATGATCAAGGTCAAAGTCAGGGGACTGGGTAGACCTCTCTGGGTACAGACAGGCATTGCCAGCACTTCTTTTTATTCCTGGCTCCCAGGGCATTACCTGGAATTACTAACTCACAGTGTAGCACCTTTGAGGGAAATCTGTAGAAGTCACAGGGACAAGGTCTTTAATTTTTGCATTCGTTCTTTGACCCAAAAACTATTTATTGAACAAACAGGGGCTGGGTATACACTGAGTGGCCAAATTATTATGCTCTCTGAATATATATTAAAGGCCCGGTGCATGAATTCATTCGTGGGTGGGATCCGGCCACCCTGGCCAGGGGAAGGAGACATGGGCAGTTGGCCGACCTGCCTGCTGGTCAAACTCCTGGTCGAGGGGACAATTTGCATATTGGCCTTTTATTATATAGGATATACGCTGAGTGGCCAGATTATTATGTGTTCAGAGATCATCATAATCTGGCCACTCAGTGTATAGTAGGAAGGCACTTACCCTTCCCTCGTGAAGTTTACAGTGTAGTGGAGCTGGGGATTAAGCAACTGAATGAACACAGCACCATGAATTGCAGTAAGTACTATGGAGAAAAATAAACTCCCAAGAGAGTAACTGGTGGAAAGTGGGAAGGGACATGGGGACCACTGGGACAGGGTCATTAATGGAGGTCTCTCTGAAAATGTGACCCTTCTGCTGAGACCTGAAGGATGAACAGAAGCAGGAATATGAAGAAAGGAGAACAGACAGACCAGGAGGGAACAGGCTGGGAAAGCATATTGTGCTGTTAGGATGTGCAGGAACCTGGCCTGTTCATGAACTAGATGAAGGCAGGGTGGCCAGTGTCAGGTGCAAGGTGGGGCGACCGGAGAGGTGGCTGGGCTGGTGGGGTGGGCAGGCCAGTTCCTACAGGGCTGACAGGCCCCACTAGGGACCTTGGGTTTCATCCCAAAGGCAACAGTCTGCCCTTGAAGACCTGTAAGGTGGATAGTAACGCCATCAGACGTGCATTTTGGAAAGTTTACTCTGTCTGATGTACAGATATTATTTGGTGTTCTTTGATCATATCCATGAACAAATAAATTCAGGACACTCTGGATTAAATAATGTCAAACTGATGTTTTTTATAGTGCAGTCTCGGAGACTTATATTTATATGCCAGGCAAAGCTTAAGGAGGAGAATATAAATATGCACTGTTTCTCAAATGTATGTACACTGGGATGAAGGGGGTTAGGACCCCAAATGAGAAAACTAGTTGGAAGGCAGTTCCTCTCAGATGGGTGGTAGTGGTGGGAATGAGGAAAAAATGATTGGAAATAAAATAACCTTTAGAGGGGAAATTGACAGGATTTGATGATGGTTTGGGGGACTTAAGAGAAAAGGAGAGATGTCAAACGTCATGACCCACAGGTACCTAGCACGGGAGGCTGACTGGTCACAGGTGACACAGAATTAGAAGAAAACAAATTCTGGAAGTGGGGACTGAGGTCAAGAAACCATTGTGGCCCTAGTCGGTTTGGCTCAGTGGAGAGAGTGTCGGCCTGCAGACTGAAAGGTCCCAGGTTCTATTCCGGTCAAGGACACATGCCTGGGTTGCAGGCTCGATCTCCAGTAGGGGACGTGCAGGAGGCAGCCAATCAATGATTCTCTCTCATCATTGATGTTTCTATCTCTCCCTCTCCCTTCCTCTCTGAAATCAATAACAGTATATTTTAAAGAAGAAACCGTTGTGAACATATTAATTTGAGATTACTGTGAGATGGCAGAGTGGAGATGGCTGTCCCACACCCCATTGGACAAGTCAGAGGGCGGCCTCTGTCCAGATGCCCACTTGGAGGGACAGGATGTCAGAAGGGCAGAGCCTGGCTTGCTTGCTTTCTCCTTTTCTTTCTTCCTTTCTTCCTTTCTTCCTTCCTTTCTTTCTTTCTTTCTTTCTTGCTTGCTTGCTTGCTTTCTTTCTCCCTTCCTTTCTTTCTTTCTTCCTGAATATATTTTTATTGATTTCAGAGAGGAAGAGAGAGATAAAACCATCAACAATGAGAGAGATTCGGTGATTGGCTGCCTCCTGCATGCCCCACACTGGGTAACCAGCCCACAATCTAAGCATGTGTCCTGACCGGGAATCAAACTATGACATCCTAGTTCATAGGTCGACACTCAACCACTGAACCACACCGGCTGGGCCAGAGTCTGGCTTTCTGATCCCTCACTGTCAGCCTCTGGGCCCTGAGACCCCACATTTAGGCTCCAAGAAAGATCCTCCTGCAAGATATAGAATCAGCAATGGCCTCTCCTTCATACCCTCCCCCCACCCTCCCAGTTGCCTGTTACCACCGGACATGGCACCTGTGTGCAGAATAACAAGGCTTCTGACAAGTGCTCTCCAGTAACAGACATTTGCCTCATAGAAGAGCTCACCCTCATTGGAGCACCGAGTCCCTGAACCATACCTGGGAGCCGCGGGAGGCAGGAGCCCTGGATGGTGTGCCTCCTGTCTACCAGCACCTGGGGGCGTACAAAGCGTTTCACATCCACTGTCTCTCCCTCTCAACAACCTTTGAGACCAGGCAGTAATCATTTTAATCCCACCACTTTCTATAAGGCAGTTCGGAGAGGTGAATCTAGTTCACCTAGGTCACACAGGTAGTAAAGGAATCAGGAATCAAAGACAGGAGTCCAAACAAGTCTATCTGATGCCAAGTTCAAGGCTCTTTCTAGCAGCCTATGTTCTTTCACGGCAGGGACCACCCATGTTTAGAGAAAGCTGCCTTCCCTTCTGAGATATCATGTGAACGGCACTGGGAGGGCCCCACCGCCAGTGACACTGCCCAGAACACAGCCTATCAGAGCCGCAGGGCCCTCTCCCTCGCCTCCTTCCACAGCGGAAGAAAAAACAGACTCACGAAGGGAAGGAAATTCGTGGCAGGACCCGGACTCCAACCCAAATCTCCGGCTGTAATCTCTTTCCACTTCACTCAAAGCCGCCTGGGTTTGGCCCTCCTCCATGTATAGAAAGGTCAGCCCTCTTGCCATGAGAACTTTGTGGGAAAGAAGAATAAACAGAACTAAAAAGTAAAAGGTTTGCTTGGCAGCGAGGAAGGTGGGCGTGCGTGGTTTTGCCACTGGCATCCCTCTACCCTTCTTTCTGGTGTCCTCACACCCAGGCGTCCTCTAGGGGACGACTCACACCCCCTTCTCAAGTTCTGAAGTTCATTTTGGCTCCTGCTTTAGGGGTGGGCGTGTGGCTCGGGTTTGGCCGAGGAGAGTGAAGAGATGGCTGAGGCTGTTTCTTTCTGCCGCAACATCCTGTGGTTTTTTTGGTCTGAATCTTCAGCCTTCTGAACAGTTCAACCCAATTGAAGACCCCTCAGCAGCCGCTTCGAGAAGGCAGCTGGGAAATCAAGGGATAATAGTGTTCCCCTTATTTCCTGATAAGCACCTCTTTCACTGAGGAGTAAGAGCTTAGCTCCTGAATAGTTACTTGGAAAATGAGACTCAATGCAAGAAAATCCAGCCAAAACCGGTTTGGCTCAGTGGATAGAGCATCAGACTGTGGACTGAAAGGTCCCATGTTCGATTCCGGTCAGGGGCATGTACCTTGGTTGCGGGCATATCCCCAATAGGGGGTGTGCAAGAGGCAGCTGATGGATGTTTCTCTCTCATTGATGTTTCTAACTCTCTATCCCTTTCTCTTCCTCTCTGTAAAAAAAAAATCAATAAAATATATTTAAAAGAAAAAGAAAATTCTGCTGGCATTAAAGTCTTTGAATGATTCTTTAACTCGGGGAGTCTGTGTGTGATCCCAGATCAGCAGCATCAGCAGCACCTGGGAACTTGCTAGAAATATACATTTCAGGCTCCGCACTAGACTTACGGTACTAGACATTCTGGGCTGAGGCCAACAGTCCGGACGTGCAGGGCTCTTCGGGTGATTCTGACGTCCACCAGAGCTGGCACGTGCTGCTTTAGACCCTGATGCTTAGTCCTGTGCGGATTTACTTAAACCCTTCAACTATGAAGGGAAAAGGTGCCTCGAAGTGTGTCTCAGTTCGGACCAAATTTGACAGGATCATTTAGGTGAATCTAGTGACTTGGAAGCAGGGCTTTGCATCTAACAGACTGAAGTTCCCCCCCACCCCCCCACCGCCAACTTGTTGGCTATGTACATTGGGGCCAGTTCTGTCACCTCTGGAAGCCTCAGTTTTCTCATCCGTAAAGCTAGCAATATAAACATCTTCATATGGACATTAAATGAGATGATGGCTATAAAATTGCTAGCACATAATAAGCTCTCAATAAAATCCAGCTCGTTATTATGTTTATGGAATTAAGCCTACTACTACTGATCTATCAGCCTACTATTACTGACTCCCTGTCCCTACCCCATGCTGGCTGGAATGCATTTCCCATGCGTTTGAAATTGATTGATGTCCAGCCTCAGAACACAACCCGAAGGTTATGTGTTAGGCCCGGCACTGCCAATAACTTACTGCTTGATGACACTCAATGGGCCCATCGCCATCTCTGAACCCCGGTTTCCCGTGTGTTAAATAAGTGGGTTGGAACTAGATGGGCTGTTGGGTCCTTCAGGCCCTGACGCTCCAAAATTCTCTATCTTAACCCTTGAACGGAGTTTTATAAACTGGCCACCGGAAGCACAGACTTCAGTACCAACATGCATCTGGAAGCAGCTGGTTCTTAGGACACGTGAAAGAGTGACTATTGTGTGAAGGTAGGCATTCGAGGGAAGCAAATCTCCCCACAGAGAAAACGTCTCTGAAGATGTACCCACCTGTCTCGGGCACTGCCCCATCCTCTGGGCTGTACCAAGAAGCCTGGCTCCTCGCTCAGCCAGGAGAAGCCCTCCTCCCTTCTGTCTACTGGCCATGGCCTTGTCCCCTGGCGTGAGTTGAGTACACAGAGACGCTGGCCAGGGGCCCTCCTAAAACAGAAAGCGGAGTGACCACTAGCCCATTAACCTGCCAACAAGAACAAGAAGTTCCGTCTCTGTTGGGTTTGAAGCCAGGCCCCGGTTCCTCTCACAATAGCCCTGCTCTGTTTAACCCAAAGCGGCAGGGCATTGGATGACTCATTTCGTTTTCTTCTTTTTGCTTATCTATTTTCTGTTTCCCCCTACCCTGCGTGTGTATTACCTGTTTCATCCTCAAAGCTTCCAATGGAGACCATCATCAAGCATAGACCTGGTTTTCTTTGCATTGAGAGTACGGCATGGGAGGCTGGAGGCCTTGTACTAACACTGGGTCACAGTGTATCTCCAGCAAGTCACTCAGTTTCCCAGGGTCTGCTGTCACTGTCGTAAAGTCCGGGGAAACCAGACCAGCTCTTCACCTACATGACTTCCCAAGACTGCAAACACCACCGAAGGATTGGCAGCTCGTACAAAGGCTGTGCAGATCCAGTTCTGAGTCCTGTCTTCCCCCCTCCACAATCACAGGCTGCTACCTGGTTTCGGCCAGCTGTTTACGGATGTGAGTAAATGGAAAAGGAAATATGAATTCATTGATGCCTATCCATCCATAATACAACCCCAATGTCCTGCTAAGGTACAGAGCAAAGCGGGGGACAGGACAGGGGTGAGTGGGTAGGTTTTGGGAGGCTCACAGACTCACACACTCATTGAGGACAGACTGGGAAGAGGAGGTAGCAAAACAGTGGAAGCACCCATCTTCCCCCTATTTCAGATGAGGAAACGGAGGCCCAACCTGGGGAAGTGAGTACTTAAGGCCACACAGAGAGGAGGTGACCCCAGGTCAAGGTTCAGCCAACACCAGCCCCGCTCTCTGCTTCTGTGTGTGAAAACTGATGGGCCCAGGAAACATTTTGCCACTAGGTTGGTAGATCACATTCAGCCCTGCTGAGTGGATGCTTGTCCCAGCTTCTCTGAAACGCACCCCTCCTTCTCTTGTCCCCCTCCCCCGCAGGAGTAGCTCTGAACCCACTGTGTTTTTTTCCCAGGCTGCCTCGGGCAAAGGACCCACAGGCCTTGCCTTGTTATCTCTGGGTCTTAATCGGCTACACTCCATTTTCTGTCATGTTTTATCCACAAAAGACCCCGTGGCTGCCCAAATAGGAAAGCCAGGCCAAGATCTCAGAGTGAATGTGAGGGCCGGGTGGGACTGGGTTGATGGGGGGAAATAGAGAGGATATGCTAGGCCTGCAGCCCTCGGCACCTTCAGAAACCCACATCTCTGCACGCAGCAGCAGTGTGGGGTAGAGGAAAGAGCAGGCAGACAGACCTGGGTTCAGATTCCAGCTACGTCCCAGCTGCATGACTTTGAGTAAGATAAGTAGCCTCTGAACCTCACTTTCCTCATCTATTAAATTGGGGTGACACCCCTTGCCACACAAGTTTATTGGAGTGTGCATGTAGTATCATTAGCTCTGGGCCAGAAGATGGAACACTCCTTATGTTTGCTTTCCTGTTGCTCCAGGTGTGAAATTGTGCTTGTAAAGAATTCGCAGTGCAGCCCTGACCTGGAGGCGGGCCAGAGAGTGATTGGCAGAGCCACGCACTGGGTTTGAGGATGGCTCTGATGCTCACTCCCTCCTCGTCTCTAAGATTCCATCTCTCGTCTCTAAGTGGGAAGCTTAATACCTTTTCCGCACCAGAGATGATGGCTACGAACGTGCTTCATAAACTGTAAAACATGCCAGCGTTATCTCTTCTTATTAGCACATACTGGCGTGTAATTGAATCCTCCTGAGACCTCAGGCAAGTCATCGGGTGTATCAGTCGGGGCCCAGCAGGAAACAGATGACACATCCAAACGGGGTAATTTGATTAGAGTGTGATAAGGGAGCTAAAAATGAGTGCACAGCATGGATAGCTCATGCATTAACTCAAGCTGCTCTCCCCGAAGTGAGCCCTTACTACCTCTAGGCCTTGAAGGAGAGAGGGAGGGAGAAGTGGTCACTTGGACCAGAGAGGGCAGCTGTGTAGAGAGGCCACCTGATAGGAGCTGTGGCCATCAGAGGAGGGGTACAGCCCATCCAAGGTGCCTGGCAGGGAGGGAGGTGAAGAAATAATATCCACCAAAACCGGTTTGGCTCAGTGGACAGAGCATCGGCCTGTGGACTAAAAGGTCCCAGATTCGATTCCAGTCAAGGGCATGTATCCTGGTTGCAGGCACATCCCCAGTAGGGGGGTGCAGGAGGCGGCTGATCAATGTCTCTCTCTAATCAATGTTTCTAACTCTCTATCCTTCTCCCTTCCTCTATGTAAAAAATCAATAAAATATATATTTTTTTAAAAAAAGAAATAATATCCTTTCCTCACTCTCCTCCTGACCTCTGATCTCCTGTGTGTGCTTCCCTGTGGCCTAAGCAAACTGGAAGCCAGAGGGTAAGGGGACTCACTGATGCAGTTCACTCAGGGCAGCCTTCCAGGATTCAGCACAGGGTGAAGCAGGTGGAGAGCAGGCCTGAGGGGTAACTGGCAGGTACCAGCACACTGGGCTGCAGAGTCTTCCACAGTTCAAGGGAGGTGCTGAATGAGACGATGTCTCCTTCTATCCTCCTCTCTGATGGATTCTCAGCACTTTTCCCAGCTTCAGATCTGGACCTAGAAGGGTTAGAGCCAGCAATGAGTCCAAGCCCTCTCCTAGGGAGATCTGATAATCATTCCAATCAATCAAGGACATCCTTTTTCTGGCAAGTCCAAATGTAAGTAATCTCCATGGAGTTCCATACTCAAAACAGTGGCAAACCATCCACAGAGGGGATAATTCTTTGGATGACTATGTTTTAATATTTATGTTTCTCCTTTGGCCAAAGTGAGCCAGGTGCATGTCTCAAATGCTCAACAGCTGCCCTCTGCCTTCATCCACTGGAAGAACTATACCACAATATAGAGGTCTCCGTGGGCCTTATCTCTAGAAGTAATAAACTGCATACAAGTGAACACCCTGGAGCAATCTAATTCTTTCCAGCACCTTCTAACTGACAAGCCGTGTGACTCCCAGGAGAGACAATCATTCCAGAATCCCTTCACACCCCATCCCATTCCAGATGAGTGATATAAACCTTGTGCCTATAAAAGAAAGACAAGAGAGGTCGTCCCAGGAAATCTCGGCACAGACAATCTGGGACAGTAGTGAAAACCAGGCTCTCAAACCAGGAAAGCTCAGGTTCAAGTTCTTCCTCTGTCATTGACTAGTTGTGTTTGTGACCTTGGGCCAAGACGAGCTTCAGTTTCCTCATCTGCCAAATGAACATCCTTATAACGCCTTACCTTCCTCAGAGGATTATTTCAAGAATTGAACAAAATACAGTGGTACCTCGAGATACGAGTTTAATTCGTTCCGTAACCATGAGGCGTGGGAAACTATGAGATGCTCGAGTCGCGGTAAACTGGTGGGTCGTGTGCAGCTGGTCGCCGATCCACGTGGTTACTCCTATCTCAAATGTTGCTCGTATTTCAAAGCAAAAATTGCTCGTTTGATGGCTCGTATCTCAAAAATCTCGTTTGTTAGGGCACTCATATCTCGAGGTACCACTGTAGTGCAAACACTCAGCACATAGTGAGCCTTCAATAAATGGGAGTGGAGGGGAATGGAGCTGCTGACAGAGGGGTGACACTGCATCCACAATAGGGCTCTTCCCCAATCATGGTACTTCATCTAGGCTTCTTCCTTTCTTTGTGATGGGTATCCAAGGTGCCTGGCAGGGAGGGAGGTGAAGAAATAATATCCTTTCCTCACTCTCCTCCTGACCTCTGATCTCTGTGTGTGCTTCCCTGTGGCCTAAGCAAACTGGAAGCCAGAGGGTCAGGGAACTCACTGATGCAGTCCACCCAGGGTGGCCTTCCAGGATTCAGCACAGGTTGAAGGGGTGGAGAGCAGGCCTGAGGCAGCTGGCAGGTACCGGCACACTGGGCTGTAGGCACCCTCCTCACTTTCCCGGGCTATTATTCTCTGCTCCAGACAAGTCTGTCACAGTGCTTGCCACACCCACAGCCCTTTGCTGAGATGCACACCCTCCCCACCACTAGATAAATCATAGGTTATTCTTAGCTCCTCAAGCTAATCCTATCTAATAAAGAGGGAATATGCTAAATGACCATCACGCCATCACCAAGATGGCTGCACCCACAGCTGAGGCCAAGTTTCCTTAAGGAGCCTTAATGAGCAATCAGCAGGAATCTGAGGCTATGCCCTCCCCCACCCCTGTGGGGCTTGACAGGGGACCTCCCTCCAACCTCCCCACCCCGCCCAGACATCAGGCTGGGGGACCTCAGGCTGTACCTCCTGCCTTGGCAGCAGGCCCGGGGACCTCAGGCCACGACCTCAGCCTGGCGAGGCTTGACAGGAGACCTCAAGGTGAGTTTCCAGTCCTGGTGCAGGGCTAGAGAACCTCAGGCTGCTTCCCCCACCCCAGGGCCAGGTTGGGGGACCTCAGGCCATGCCCCCCACCAGGTGGTGCTTGACAGGGGACTTCAGGACATGACCCCACCCTGGCACCAGGCTGGGGGACCTCAGACCATGACCCCCGCCTGGTGGGGCTTGACAGGAGACCTTAATGTGAGTTTCCAGTCCTGGTGCTGGGCTAAAGAAACTCAGGCTGTGCGCCCCACCCCAGCACCAGGCTGGGGGGCCTCAGGCCACATCCCCAGCCCCAGCACCAGGCCCGGGGACCTGAGGCTGCACCCCCCTGCCTGGCTGGGCTTGACAGGGGACTTCAGGCCATGCTCCCCACTAAGCAGGGCTTGACAGGGGACCTCACGGTGCACCCCCAGTGCTGGCTTGAGAGAACTCAGGCCATGTCCCCTACCCAGCAGGGCTTGATGGGGGAACTGAGGCTGCATCCTCCTGCCAAAGGGGCTTGACAGGGGACTTGAGGCTGCACCCCACCCCCTGTCTGGCAGGGCTTGATGGGGGAACCTCAGGCCATGCCCACAACCTAGCAGGGCTTGACAGGGGATCTCAGACCATGTCCCCCACTTTGCAGGGATTGACAGGGGACCTCAAGGCATGTCTCTATCCCATCTAGGGGATTTCAGGCCACGTCCCCCATCCTGGCACTGGTCCAGGGGACCTGAGGCTATACCCCCTGCCTGGCAGGGCTTGACAAGGGTGGGACTGGCCAGATCTGGTTCTAGCCCAGTGCAGGGTTGCTGGGTCTGGGTATCACGCGATTTTGAGGCACATGTGAGTGGGTGGGGACTTGATTCTGGGTCCCCCCTTTAATGTGCACGAATTTTGCGCATGGGCCACTAGTCATCATAATGAAATGCTGTGTATTGTGGAATATAATGAACAACATAAACTGATGAACAAAAACAGATCCAGAGACAGAGAAACATCCATCAGAACGTCAAACCTCAGGGAAGGTAGGGAACGGGGATGGTGTGGGTAAGGGGGAGAGACCACCAAAGGACTTATATGCATGCATATAAGCCTAATCAATGGACACAGACAACAGGGGGGTGGGGGCATAAATAGGAGGTGGGGGATAATGGGGAAATAGGGACACATATGTAATACTTTAATCAATAACGAAATTTAAAAAAAATAATAAAAAAATAGAATAAGATACTGTGTATTAGTTATTCCCTCATTATGTAAGACAGGGCAAGGAAAGGCCATCCCGATTCTGTAATGCAGATGGTACTAGATTCTAGAGGACTGATTAACCATAAAAGCAACCAGAAACCCAAGAACAAGCTGTGACAACACAAATAGTACCTGTGGAAGGTCAGCCTGCAAACACAAAGCGTACTTGACAAAAAGAAGAAAAAAGGGAGTGGGGGGAGGAAAGGAAGGAGGTTTAAAACATAATTTTCTTTTATTTATTATTTTTATTTTTTACCTTTTATTTATTAGAAACAGGCGAGGGGAGGGGAGTGTATCTATGAGAGCCCAAGTTGAGGACCACAAACCTGGGAAGAAGCTTTTATCTTGCCCCTTTTTGCAACTGCGGAAACTATAGTTCAGAGAGGGTAAGTGGTTTACCCAGAGTCACACAGCTGGTTAGAGAAAAAGTTCAAATCTCAACAGATAAGTTGTTTCATTGCCACCCCTTTCAAAAGTCTGTGGCTAGCACTCTCTATAAACAGCTCCTGAAGGTTGGTGATGGTAAGCATCCTGAGTCCACACCACAGGCCCTGATTTTGCAATGTTGTGAAATTTCATCATCATCCATGTACATGGTGGCAGTGTACCTAAAGAAAGCATATTACCTCCTCTGTTGCCTAATCTTTGATGTTCCTCTTTACGGCGATAAACTGCTGGCCTAGAGGGCCATCCAAGAACTGAGGCCTCGGCTTGTGTGTGGGCATCCTTCCTCCTTCCCTCGTTCATGCAGCCTTTAGTCAATGTCAAAATCTGACTCTAAAATCTTGACTCTGTGGCCTCATCTTTCCACATCCTTCTCTTCTTTCCAGCCCCACTGAAGCTGCTCAGGTCTTCATCTATAGAAAACTCCAATCATCTTGCCACCTGCAGCCTTTTCCCATCCTAACCAATCATACAAATTGCTGATTCCTTTATCCCCAACACCACTCATATCATAGTACTTAACTGCTTCCAGCAGCTTTCTCTTGTCTGCAGAAAAGAGATTCTTCTCCCCCATTTAAGACCCTCCATGATCTTTTTCTAATCTGCCTTTCCAATATTCACATGCCTGCTCCAATGCTCTCAGCACATTGTATTTGTCACTATTGCCTTCTACCTTCCATATTTCCCCCAAAAATAGTATGTTCAGGGCATAGTGCCTTTCTCTCTTTCTCTCCCTCTGTCTCTCCCCGCCGCCTCCTCCCCCGCCCTCTTGGAGCTCTACTTCCTCAGTGAGGGTTCCCTTCCCAGAAGTCTCTCCCCTGGTGTCTGTAAGATAGTTGTCAATGGCTTCTAAGGCCACATTGGTGCTCACTTAAGCAAGAAAAGAGAAGATATAGTTCATTGTTTCCTGGGAGATCTCATTGTCCCTGACTGGCCTGACGTTTGTTATACACCCATCCTTGAATGCTATGGCCAGGGGATGGGATGGGCTGTTTTAGAAACTCTCTGAATTTCCTAGTCATGAAATTTGCGTGGAAATGACTCCAACCTTCAACTCCATGGATGGGTTCTGACTGACTGAGGTCCTACATGCTCCAGAAGCCTTTCCTTCCCCAGATCCATGGATCCTTTCTCTTACTCTCCTGGCTAGAGAGCAAGTTCTTTCTCATCTAAAAAACACCTTGTCCCCATTTCTTATATTGCAGTTACCACCGTCTACTTTGCATTATAGCTCTCTGTTCTGGATTCCAATCATAGTGCATGCCACATCCACAGTCCCTTCAGAAATGGCCCTGAACTCC
>PVJN01034298.1:0-22870 GCA_004026805.1 Lasiurus borealis | reverse complement strand
TTTTTTTTTTTTTTTTTTTTTTTTTTTACTGTCTCTATAGTTTTTCCCTTTTCGGGACATCATATTGTTGGAATCACACAGTATTTAGCCTTTTCAGACTGGCTTCTTTCACTTAACAATATGCATTGAAAGTTCTCCCATGTCCTTTCACAGCTTGATAGAATCCCTTTTATCACTGAAAAATATTCAATTACCTGGATGTACCGGAGTTTCTTTATCCCTTCACCTATTGAAAGATATCGACAGTTGCCTCCAATTATTGGCGATTATGAGCAAAACTGCTATAAATACTGTGTGAACGTTTTACGTAGGAAAAGTTTTCAATCCAATGAGACTGTTGGATTGTACAGGAAGCCCACGTTTAGTTTTTAAAGAAACTGCCAAACTGTCCTTCAACGAGGCTATACCATTTGCATTTCTTCCAGCAATGAATGAGAGTTCCTGTTTCTTCACATCCTCATCAGCATTTTTTTATTTTTTTATTATATCTCCATATTTGTTTTTATTAATGTATTACATGTGTACATATCTTCCCATTGCCCCCCACCCCACTCCCAGGCATGCCCTCACCCCCCAGTGTCTTGCGTCCATTGGTTATGCTTATATGCATGCATACCAGTCCTTCGGTTGATCTCTTATCTACCCCACTTCTCCCTAACCTTCCCGCTGTAATTTGACAGGCTGTTTGATGTGTTACTGCCTCTGTGTCTATCCTTTTGTTCGTCAGTTTATAATGTTCTTTATTATCCATAAGTGGGTGAGATGCAGTGGTATTTTTCTTTCATTGACTGGCTTATTTCACTTAGCATAATGCTCTCCAGTTCCATCCAGGTTGCTGCAAATGGAAAGAATTCCTTCTTTTTTATGGCAGCAAAGAATTCCATTGTGTAGATGTACCATGGTTTTCTGATCCACTCATCTACTGACGGGCACTCAGAACTGTTTCTAAATCTTAGCTATTGTAAATTGTGTTGCTATGAACATAGGGGAACATATATCCTTTCTGATTGGTGTTTCTAGTTTCTTAGGATATATTCCTAGAAGTGGGATCACTGGGTCAAATGGGAGTTCCATTTTTAGTTTTTTGAGGAAACTCCATACTGTTCTCCACAGTGGCTGCACCAGTCTGCATTCCCACCAACAGTGTACAAGGGTTCCTTTTTCTCTGCATCCTCACCAGCACTTGTCGTTTGTTGATTTGTTGATGATTGCCATTCTGACAGGTGTGAGATAGTATTGCATTGTCGTTTTGATTTGCATCACTCGGATAATTAGTGACTTTGAGCATGTTTTCATGTGTCTCTTGGCCTTCCTTCTGTCTTCTTTCGAAAAGATTCTATTTAGGTCCGTTGCCCATTTTTTTATTGGATCATTTATCTTCCATTTATTAAGTTGTATAAGTTGTATAAGTTGCCTGTAGATGTTGGAGATTAACCCTTTTTCAGTGGTAACATTTGCAAATATGTTCTCCCATTCAGTGGGCTTTCTTGTTGTTTTGTTGATGGTTTCCTTTGCTGTGCAGAAGCTTTTCATTTTGATGTAGTCCTATTTGTTTATTTTCTCTTTAGCTTCCATTGCCCTGGGAGCAGTGTCAGTGAAGAAGCTCCTTAGGCGTATGTCTGAGATTGTGCTGCCTGTGGATTCCTCTAGTATTTTTATGGTTTCCCATCTTACAAGAAGAAGCCTCGGTTCCTCTCCCTACCGCTGGCTTGGATATGTATTGTTACTGCTGACTTACCACAAGTGGGGAGTGAAGATCCATGAGGATCAGATTTCCTCCCAGGGCCAGAGTTTCGAGTCCTGGCTGGTGGCAGAGGAAGTGCCAGAGAAGGCAGCCACCTGCCTAGGCACCTGCCTGGAGCTCTCCTGTTGGAATGCTCTCCAGAGGTCTTCTGGACTGACCCAAGACCTTCTGGAGCCGTTAGGATCCTCACAGCCACTGCCCAGCTCTAGCGTGCATCTTTTCTCATCTACCTTTTTATTTAATATATATATATACAGTGGTACCTTGAGATATGGGTGCCCTAACATATGAGATTTTTGAGATATGAGCCGTCGAGCGAGCAATTCTTGCTTTGAAATACGAGCAACATTTGAGATAGGAGTCATCGCTTAGATTGGCCGGCTGTGCACAACCCACCAGTTTACCACGACTCGAGTGTCTCATAGTTTCTCACACCTCAAGGTTATGGAATGAATTAAACTCGTATCTCGAGGTACCACTGTATGTATGTATGTGTATATGTGTATATATGTATATATATATGTATAGATAGGTAGATAGATAGATAGATAGATAGATAGATAGATATGGCTAACACTTTAGACTATATATGTCTTTTTTTATTTGACCTCCTAAATTTGATTATATAGGTATGACTGTAATTACTGATGGGGGAAACCAAGGCTAAGAGAAATGATTTGACTCACCGAAGCTACAAAGCTACTAAGCCTCAGAGCCATTTATTCATTCAGCAATTGTTTCCTACTGGCCTACTGTGTGCCCTACCGTCTGGAGACCCAGCGCTGAAAGAAAACGTGTCCGTGGTCCTCCGGGTGCTCCCAGGGGGTGGGCAGGCAGGCTCCGGAGCAGGCAGTTCCAAAGCAGCGTTCCTGCCGCAGTGGCTGCCCGCACCAACGCAGGGATTACGCAGGAGGAGGTCTCCGGGATGACCTGGGGGCGTCCCCCCAGACAGAGAAGTAACCTTGGACCTGAGACCTGAAGAATGACTGAGAATTTCCAGGGAGAGGAGCGAGGAGAGCGTATTCCAGGAAGGAGCAGCACGGGCAGAGGTCCCCAGGGCGAGAGGACGTAGAGTGTTCGGGGAAACCACGAGCTGTTGTGGACCGCTGAATCACACGGCGGCGAGGGGTGGGGGCTGAGGCTCCAGGGACAGACATCCAGACTGGCAGGGGGGCACTCATTTGATGGTACACACGTATGCCAGGCTCTATCCTCTGCACACACACACACTCATGGCATCTTGCCTGGTCCAGACTGCAACCCTCTGAGCATAACTTACAATCCGGAGCCCCTGCAGGATCGGGCTGAGGCTGTCCTCTGTGCCACCGGTCTGTTTCCCAGCGTGGCCTCCTCCCTCTCCCGCCTGCTTCTCCTCTTCCTACACCCTCCCTGGGGGCGCGTGACAAACCCTCATCTCAGGAGCTGCTCCTGGGCCGTCCTCCCAAGCACCCGCTTCGTTTCAGCCACTCACCGTTACTGGATCCCACGCCACGGTTTTCTTTGTTCACTGTGTGTCCCCTTCACAGACCCCAAGCCCCAGGCGGACAGAGACCTGACCTATTCCGTTCACTAGCGCCTCCTCACGCCTGGAACAGCCTCTGGCACCTAGTAGGTGCCCAAAATATACTTTGCTAAGTGAATCATCTCAACCAATTCTCCCAAGGACCCTGCAGTGGTGAATAGCATCACCTCATCTTACAAATAAGGAAACGATTTCGTGCAAGTGTAATCGCTTGCCGAGGCTGACACAGAGAGCGGGCAGCACAGCCAAGGTTCCAGACTTTGTCTGTGACTTCAAGCCAAAGCTTCGGCTTTCAGCCCAAGTCCAGGTTTGCAATTTCCAGAACGTTCCAGACTATTTCACACCTCCTCAAAAGGGGCTCCTGAAACTGCTGCATCTCGCCCCAAGTCGACCCTCACGGTGCTCTGTGAGCCCCTCTGTCCCGGGACACACTCCTGGTGGCTCTGGTTCATCTTTACGTCTCCTTTCTTTCCGGTGAAGTCCTTTAGGGTAAACCTTCACCTTGTTCAGTTTTTAGTTCAACCCTAATGAACTGAGAGGGTCTGTCACTGGACCCTGGACAGCTGAAGCCGTGAATGTGGGATTGGCTCGAAGTCTGAGGGCCACTCTCTACCGGTCAAGAGCCAAGGTCACGGGGAGACTCCAGAAGTCACGTGAGAGAGTCCCACAGAGGAGGCTGTACCCGGGAGCTGAGCCATCGGTGGGGAAACTGTCAGTGACCTTCCCAGCCCACATCAGAGCATGAGGCCTGGTCCCTGGGTGCCTTCTAGATTTAGGTACCTTCCCCCTAAGGCCCCTTTGGCTCAGGGCTCCTCTTACCTCTCCCAGGCCCCTCACCCCCACCCTGTCCGCCCCCCAGGCTTTGAGTGGGGTGAGTCCATTTCATTACACTCTCCCCGTGCCTACCTGTCAGAGATCACCCCAGTGAACCTTGGGGGGCACTGAGAGCCATCAATCCTACTTACAGCTGCTTGGTTGACTTCCCCAAACACAGAGCTTAAGTTCTCTGAGAGCGGCCCCCAGGCCCAGCCCATGAAAGAGGCCTTGGTCTCACCCCAGGCAGACGTGGAGCCCTGAGGGAGTGTAGGCTTCCTACAGTGGAAAGCCGGGGCTGGTGGGGACTCTCAGACCTCCCTGTCCACCCCTGCGGCCCACACTGGGGACCTGGCTACTCTCAGGTCCCAGAGGCAGGTTCAGGGCAGACAGGGGCTGAACAGGGGCCTTCCACTGGCCCTTTCTATTTCAGCCCTTTCTACTGCTACTCAGCAACTGAGACACAGGAAGCGATCCTGTGCGCAGCCCAGGACCCTGCACCCCTGCCCCCTCTCCAAGGCCAAGCGTTGGTAAGGGCCGGGGTCAGGTCTGGCCAGGGCAGGAACATGCTGCCTTACAGAGGCGGCAGGGCCTGCGTGTCTGGCTGAGCCGGCTGTCACCCGGGGCCAGGTGGGCCTCTGACACTCAGCAGGAATTTTCCATTTGCGCATCCTCCGGCTGGTTGGGATCCAAGGCATTTTTAAGCTTTTTTTTTTTTTCCATTCCAGTTGTTTCCCCTGCCCCGTGACAAGGCACCCTGGGGTCCAAAGCAAGGGTCTCTCATTCTCAGGGAGGCTCCAGGGAGCCCCACCCAGGGGCCACCTGTTAGAGCATAAAACACAGAATTCTCGAATGTAGGAACAAGAGAGTATTTTTTTTTAAAATCTACACAGACAGTGAATTGAGGTTCAGAGAGAAGAGAGACGTGCCGAAGGTTACTGCCCCGGCAAGTGGTGCAACCCAGATCAAACACAGGTCCGTCTAACCCCGACAGCATCCCACGTCCACGGCACCCGTTTCCCAAGGTCAAGAGCCAAGGTCACGGAGAGACGCCAGAAGTCACGTGAGAGAGTCCCGCAGAGGAGGCTGGCTGTACGCGGGAGCTGAGCCATCGGTGGGGAAACTGCCAGGCCCCCGGAGAAGGCCCCAGAGTGGACAGCTGAGTTGCCAAGGACACACACTTCCCCACACTCGGGCCTGGCAGCCGCGATTCCCACAGCTCCTTCCCAAAGGCAAGGCCCGTGGGTGGTGGCTCCAGGGGCCTGAGACCCCTCCTCTCACCTCACAGGAGGGTGGGGGGCTGTTTGCTGGGTGGAGGCAGACCTAACTTGGAGGCCTTCCTTGTGCAGTGATAAGTCCTGGGCCTGGTCAATATGTGGGAACGACAGCCGAGGAGACGGGGCCTATGTTATGAAGACTGGCTGGGCTGGAGAGTCTGGAATCTTTGTCAGACAGTGCAGGGCACGGGTTGGGGGGGGGGGCAGCCACAGGCAGGAGGTTTGACCCCAAGAAAGCATCCCTGGTGGTTAGAGTAACCCCGGGGTCTGCAGGTCGAGAAGGAAAGACTGATTCTACCTTGTAGAGTCGGTCTATAGTCTCTTTGCTGGGACCCTAGGGCGTTCCCCAGAGTCCCAGCTAACTCCCCGGAGCGGGGCCTTCCCAGGGCCGGACCTCAGGAGCCCCCGCCGTGTTCACAGAGGTGGAGGGGAGGCAGGTGACGGTGGGAGACCTTCTGTGCTACTGGGCCTGCGCAGCCTTTACCTTCGTGAAACTGGTGGAACAAGGTCCACAGTTACCAGCTCGGCACCCCCACAGAGAGTTCTGTGAAGCCAAGTCCAAGGGTATCAGAGGGACAAATATGCATGGTGCAGCACGTTTGAGAGACCAGGTTAAACCAAGCCTCCGACATATTCCAAATTTCTCCCAGATCTCTTACAGCGATGCTTCTCAGCATGGGGGGCAAAATATCTCCCAGGGGACATGGCACTTAGACGTTAGCTGTCCAACTGGAGAGGTGCTCTGAGCATCTAGTGGTAGAGGCCTGGAGGCTGCTGAACATCCTACAGTGCACACAGGACAGCGCTCTCCCCTCCGTCTCCCCCCCCCCCCCGCCCCCCAACTCCACTCCCGCAAAGAAATCTGGCCCAAATGTCAACAGCACTGAGACTGAGAAACCTGGAGCCTTGCAAACTCCCAAAGGAAGTGTGTCAGGTCCACAGTGAGAGAGCAGTTGTCATTCACTGGGGCCACTCAGCATCTGCCCTCCTTTCCCCCGGATGAGGGTTGCCCATGTTGTGAAGCAGCGTCTGCCTTCCAGGCCAGCACCCGAAAGTGACCGATTCACAGTGTCCCAGCCTCTGTTTGAGCTCAGGGGCGGGCACACGGCCTCACTTCGCCAACTCGATGCGTTTCCCCGGGTGTGGGGCCCCACACTGGTGATGCAGAGCAGCGGGGGCCCTGCAGAGCCCTTCTGGCGAGGACGGAGGCCGCAGCTACGAACTGTCTCCACGGGCTGCACGGGTGATGGTTCTCCAGGCGGCACCCAATGTTGGTGGCGCTGGTGGCACATGCTAAAGTACCAGTGCCCGGGGCTGGTCACAGAGGGGTCTTCCTGAGGTCAGTCCTCCAACGTGGCTTTGGGCACTGATGGAGATGCTTTGCCTCTGACCTTGGTTTTCTGACCGCACAGGAGACTCTGTGCGCTACCCAAGGTCCAGAGGATAAATCCCTTACCCGCTAGGTCAGCAGAGTTGGCTTCTGACGTGTGTACAGACCTGAGTGACGCTCCGAGGTTGAGAGTAACTGGAGGAATAGGGACCGAGCTGTCCAACGGGAATTCTTACAACCTCTGCTCCAGCCAGAACCAGACACTGCAGCGGCCCGCCTCTCCCCAGGGCCATGGATGGAGGAGATCAGCCTCTCCCACCTGGCCCTCGCTGACCTAGGGCTAGCCCGCAACTGCCTGCCCCCCGGCGCCCCGAATAACCGCAGCTCCAGAACGTGATCCAACGCGTGGGCTTGTCACAAGGTGGAAGGAACTGAAATGTGGGTCCGGACTCGGTTGCCTAATTAGGCCAATGATGTGGGAAGATCAGAGATAAGCTTACAAAGAGACCTGAGGTTTTAAGAACTTGCGGAGTCAGGAGGGAAAGAGGGAAGCTTTAGGGAAGTCAGCAAAGTCAGTGTAGGGGATTCGATGCCCCGGTTTCCCGGAAGGTGCTGAGGCTGGCTTCGGGTGGCTTTAAAGAGCAGTCGTAGACACATTCATTCATGGATTCATCCAGAACATACAGATCCCCGGTCATGGAGCAGGTGCTGCTGAGACAGTGTGGAGCCAAAAAGACACAGAGACCTGTCCCCGCCCTCCCGGTCTGGTGGGGAGATGGACAGCCAATCCAGGAGGTGCACCTTGTCTTCCTGTTACGGGGGTGTTGGGAGGAGCGGGGAGCCCGAGGCCCATGAGGAACCTAATCCCCTGGCCCGAGGAGGACTTCCCCGAGGCAGGGGCCATTGGAGGGGCAGGTGGGAGCCGGGTGGGGGGTGCGGGGAGGTAGGAATCCCCGGGCAGCTCAGATCAAAGGAGCTCAGTGGCCCGGCTAACGTGGCTTCGTGGTTGAGCATTGACCTATGAACCTAAAAGGTCACAGTTCTATTCCTGATCAGGCACATGCCCAGGTTGTGGGCTTGATCCCCAGTGCAGGAGGCAGTCTATCAATGATTCCCTCTCATCACGGATGTTTCTTCCTCTCTCTTCCTTCCTCCCTGAAATCAATTTTAAAAATTTGGAAGTGGGCCGAGACCGGTTTGGCTCAGTGGATAGAGCGTTGGCCTGTGGACTGAAGGGTCCCGGGTTTGATTCCGGTCGGGGGCATGTACCTTGCTTGCGGGCACATCTCCAGTATGGGGTGTGCAGGAGACGGCTGATCGATGTGTCTCTCTCTCATCGATGTTTCTGACTTTCTATCCCTTTCCCTTCCTCTCTGTGGAAAATCAATAAAATATATTTTTAAAAAAAATTGGGGGTTGAGGGCAGAGGAATAAAAAAGAAGCACAGCCGAGACCGGTTTGGATCAGTGGATAGAGTGTCGGCTTGCGGACTGAAAGGTCCCAGGTTCGATTCCGGCTGGGGGCATGTACCTTGCTTGCGGGCACATCTCCACAGTGGGGCGTGCAGGAGGCGGCTGATCGATGTCTCTCTCTCATCGATGTTTCTGACTTTCTATCTCTCTCCCTTCCTCTCTGTAAAAAATCAATAAAATATATTAAAAAAAAAAAAAAAGAAGAAGAAGAAGAAGCACAGTGGGTTTGGGGAGCCGAACAAAGGCTCCAAAGCCCAGCAGGGGAGGGCAAGTGGACCTCAAGCCAGGCTGGAGAGGGAGCGGGAAAGGGTTTGCAAATGCCCTGCAGACCACACCCAGGGCCCAGGGCCTCATCCTAAAAGCGTCGGAATTGCTTCAGGGTTCTGATTGGAGCCACGAGGCACAGGTGAGGGGAACCTGGAGCACAGCATGGCTCTCCAGTGCTGAGACAGGCGGAGGGGGCTGTCCTCATGGGGGCTGGGTGTCCAGAGGAGGGAGGAGGGAGGGACACAAATGGACTTGGGGAGCCACTCCAGGGTGCTCAGGCCTCCTGCGGGGCTAGACCTGTGAGTGTGCCTTCCCTCCCAGTGGAGGTAACATAGAAACAGGCCTGGCCTCTCAGAGCCAGCGTGCATGCTCCCCCCGTCCCACCCCACGTGCTTGCTGCAGGCCCGAAGGCTGGCAGGGCCCCTGCGAAGTGGGGGCTGAGGGAGGAAGAGGAAAATCAGCCACGGAACTGGCCCCGGCAGCTCCAGGAGAGTGCTGGGAAGGAGGCAGCAGGCGGCGGGGCCAGCCACCCCTGACCGGTGAGGGGGCCTGAGGCCCAGAGTGCAGGGGCAGCGCTGGAATAAAACCCAGTTCCACCGGTGCCGCTCCTGCCGCTGCAGGTGAGTGTGTGTGCACATGGGTGTGTACACGTGTACCTGAGCGCTGCAGACGAGGCCGCCGTCTCTCCATCCACCCATAATCCAGGCTGGCTGCGGGGCCGGCCTGCGTTGAGATGTGTACGGAAATAAGAGAAATGCTTAGAGAGACGTTAATCTCTGTGTGGGGTGTATTCAGTTTCAGAAGGTTAATATCTTGATTTTTTTTAATCCCTCTCTGTTTTTTTTTCTCTAAAGAGGATTTGGTGTTCTCAGTCCCAGCTGGGAGCTTAAGAAAACAGAGCAGTGTTTCTCCGCTGCCGCCTTCCCCGCTGCTCGATGCCTCTCACGCCGGCCCCGGGGGCAGGGGTGCTGGATCCGGGCCTTGGCTCCGCCCGCACTGGGCACAGAGAGGAGGGAGAGGTACAAACCGCAGTGTGTTGTGGGGAACGGCCCCGGAGTCTCTGTCCCCCATTCACTGCCTGGGTGAACCACAGAGCCATCCTTTCGCCTTAGAAAAACGGAGATGACGGTGAGAACTGGTACCCTGGATGTGCTCTTAAAACTGACTTTTGTGCCGGAACTGGTTTGGCTCAACGGGTAGAGCTTCGACCTGCGGACTGAAAGGTCCCAGGTTTGATTCTGAACAAGGGCATGTATCTTAGTTGCGGGCACATCCCCAGGAGCGGGTGTGCAGGAGGCGGCTGATCAATGTCTCTCTCTCATCGATGTTTCTGACTCTCTATCCCTCTCCCTTCCTGTCTGTGAAAAATCAATAATATTTATATATTTTTAAAAACTGACTTTCGGGGCAAACAGGAGACTGTATTTCTGGGGTCACGGTTGCTGAGTAGACAGAGGTCTTGGTGTGGCCATTTGTACTCTCCCCCCAATCAAGCCCCTGGAGACCAGCCACCAGGCCCCACAACTCCCTGACCTAAAACTCCCAGGAGAGAGCCCTGCTCTGCAGAAGGCTGGGCCCCGCAGGGTAGCAGGAGGTGAGCTGGAGCCCTGCCCAGGGCTCACTGGGTTCTCAGCAATTTTGACTATAATAATATTCCTATCTAATAGAGAGTGAATATGCAAATTGACAATCACACCATCACAAAGTTGGTGACACCCATAACCACAAGATGGCGGCGCCCAGTCCCTTCAGCCCTGCTGGAATCCCCCGATCCTTTTACCCCCCCCTAGGGGGGGGCACAGCAGGTGTGTGGTTCAGCTGGACCCGCCCTCAGCCCCCAGCCCCCCAAGGCTGGCCCAAGGCCCAGACAAGCCTCATATGGCAGCTTCCCAGCCAACACCCAAGGAGCAGGCAAGCCTTGGATGGTGGCTGCCAGCTGCCAGGGGCTTCCAGAGGCTCAGGTAACCAGGGCTGGCCCAGGCTTGTGCTGCCGGCAGTGGCAGCAGCAGAGGTGTGATGGGGGCATCGCCTTCCCCTGATCACTAGGTCACCTCCTACCCCTGAGGGCTCCAAGACTGTGAGAGGGGGCAGACCAGGCTGAGGGACCCCCCACACACCTATAGTGCATGAATTTTCATGCACCAAGCCTCTAGTAGTAATAATATAATAATTAATAATAATAAAGCAGGTTCCAGTTTCTCCAGATTCCAAAGGTCCACACAAGTACTTCTCTCAAGTCTGATGCCCTGGCTGGTACTCGGGCCCATCATGTCTTTGCTGGGCAGGGATGCAACAATAGATTTGCACTCAATCAAAACCCAAGTGCCATCCTCATCGTACATGCCCTTCACCTTTCCCCTCTCTAGGCCTCTGCTCCCTCCCCCATTGAGTGGGGGTTTAGACCAGATGACACCCCTCCACACACACCTAAGTTCCCCTTGGAACTCATTTCAAGATTATAAACTTCCATGTAATCTCTGCCTCTGACAGCCCACCCACCTCCTCCCCCACACCCCCGCCCCCAGGCCAGGCCCGGGAAGTCCCTTTCCCTGCAGATCTCTTAAGCCTCAGGGCTGGCGTCATGGGGGTTGTGTCCTCCAGCCCTTACCCAGGAAAGAGGGAGCAGAGGGAAGGAAAGAAAGGACTTTTGACGTGCCAGTCTTCATCTAATGACAGGTGCTCCCTGATCTCACCTAACCCTCCCAACCCCACCTTAAGAAGGTGGGCCACACAGCTGGACAGGGGGTGGGCTGCTGACCCCCAAACCTGTGCTCTTTCCTCTGCCCCCTTAGATCCACTCGGCGGAAACAGGACGGGGCTCTCTGGCCAGGTACTCTGCTCAGCTCAGCAGCCTGTGTTAACGCACCTTGCTTGGCAGGGTATGGACAGAAAGGATCCAGGGAGCCTATGGGGTGATTCCTTTCTGGCCTCTCAGCTGGGCTCCTCCCCTCCCCCCAGGCCGGTGGCAGGCCATCAGCACACACCCGTGGGCCTCTGGCAGCCGTTTCCCCATTTGTGCTTTTGGATCCAGCAAGTTACAGTTCATTCCTTGGGCCACATTGTTCATTAACGACATCACTTTTTCCATCTCCCTGACGGCTCTGTGCCCTTTCCTGAGCCCCGCCTCCCAGCCGATCTCCGTCTCCCTGACGGGCTGCGGATTCCATGGGTCTCAGGACCTCACCATCCGTGCGTGGGTCACCTGAGACCGGCTCAGCACAGACCCAGGTACCACCTGTGCCTCCCCACGGTGGCCCCGCACCGTGGCTAACCCTCGTCCATGTGGTTAGATGGTGACTTCCCCTTCAGGTCGCTTGGTGCCCCAGAGACATGGCCCTTCTCCCAAACACGCAGCTCAGAGGCATCCTTCCCTCTGTGCCCAGCGGTGGAGACCCTTCTGAGTCCCTGTCTGGGTTGGTTCCTGGCACTGTGCTAGGGTGGGGCCATGGACAACTCAGCCTCCTCCTTCATCCCCACCTCCGGTCCATCACTGTGCAGTGGGTTCATGAAGGGTCCTGACTCTCGGCCCCTTTGCAAGCTGGGATCACTTGGTCTTGCCCACAGCTCTGCCCGGTCTCCTACCCCAAGTCAAGCACCTGTCCCTCCTGGGGCAAATCCAGATGTGCATCCTGGCCCTTCCTATAGCTTCCTCTCCGAGCTGCTCATTCATTCACACAAACGCTGTTTCTAAGCCTCTACACCAGCGGTTCTCAACCTGTGGGTTGCCACCCCTTTGGGGGTCGAACGACCCTTTCACAGGGGTCGCCTAAGACTATTGGAAAACACCTATTTCCCATGGTCTTAGGAACCAATACACCGCTCCTCGGTGTAGCAAAATATAGCAATGTAGTTTACTGTTGTCATATTAAGACTGTTACCCATGCTACACCACGATTCAAGACAAAATTTCATTTATTTGTAATTAAAAATAAATACTTCACAATATATAATTACATATTGTTTTTGTGATTCATCCCTATGCTTTACTTATGTTCAATTTGTAACAATGAAAATACATCCTGCCTATCAGATATTTACATGACAGTTCATCACAGTAGCAAAATTACAGCTATGAAGTAGCAACGGAAATAATTTTATGGTTGGGGGTCACCACAACAGGAGGAGCTGTATTAAAGGGTCGCGGAATTAAGAAGGTTGAGAACCGCTGCTCTACACGGTGCCAGGCCTTGCTGATAGCACCTTCTGTTCTCTACCCTATTGCTGCCTCGCTCGGCCCTCAATCATTCTCTAGCGAGGGAGTATGGCAGAAAAGTGGGCACACAGACTTCGGGGTCAGACTAATCCGGGTTTGAGTCCTGGACCAGTTGTCTATTTACCCATAAGAATGTAGACAAGTTGTTTCACTGTGAGTCTCAGTTTCCTCAACTGTAAAGGGGAATGCTGCCATTCCGAGGGCCACTGGAAGCACTAAGTGCCATCGCATGTGTACCTGGCATGACACGCATGTCTGGCAGAAAGGCAAAAAAGGGCCTGGGGCATTCAGGGGAACAGCAAAGAACACAGAATGAATGGCTGGTGCGAAGAGCCCGAAGTGGCGTAAGTGGGGTGAGGCCGGCTGGTTCAGGCAAGACTGGGGAGGCTGAGCCTGGGAGTGCAGGCTTAGATCCGGGCACCATGATCTCATAGTGGGACAGCCCTGCCCTGCGCGGGTCCCTCCCCTGTCACCAGGTAACAGTGCAGATCTTTCCCATCACCTCCCCATCCAGCCTTCCTTCCCACTGCTCCCGGAGGAGTGTGGGAAGTAACATGGCTTCTTCCTCAGAGCCTCTCTCCTGGCAAATGTTCATCATGGGGCTGAGGCACCAGGCCCTCCAGGCCTGCTGGGTGCCCCCACGTATCCCTCCTCCTCCCTTCTCTTCCCCGCCAGCCTGAGAGGGGAATCAGCTCTTCTCAACCCCAGTGTAGCTTCTCCTCCCCCCGCCTCCCCACCGATGCCCAAGGACTCCGCATGGCCTCACAAGGTCACCGGTTGCCAAGCCACACCAGGGATCCTCTCCAAGGACAGACTCAGGCTTTGGTCTAATTACATGGGCACCAGCCATCTGAGGCCACCAAGGCCAGGGCAAGCTGGAAGTCAGGTGGCTGCCACAGTCTGCTCCAGCAAGGCCGCCCTTCTCTCAAAGCTCCAACCCTGAAAATCAAAACAGAGATGAGAGAGGGAGATCCAGATCCCCGCCGTTACCAACACTCTCACCTATTCTTTTTCTTTTTTATATTGAGATTTCATCAATAAATACTATCCTATTAGATTTAGGTGGACAACAATGATTTGATAAATGTATATGTTGTGAAGTGATCACCTTAATAACTTCAGCTAACATCTATCAACACAAATAGCCACAATTATTTTTTCTTGTGAGAAAGTTTATATTTTTTTACTCCCTTCACCCATTTCACTTAGCATAACGCCCAGCAGGACCATCCATGCTGTTGCAGATGGTAGGAGTTCCTTTGGAAGAATATCCCACTGAATATGTGTACAACATTTTCCTTGTCCACTCCTCTGCCAATGGATAGGTAGTTTCCATATCTTGGTTATTGTAAGTAATGCTGTCATGGACATGGGGATACAGGTATCTCTTTGAGTTTGTGTGTTCCTTTTCTTCAGATACATACCCAGAAGAAACATTGCTGGGCCATATGGTAGTTTTCTATTTTTTAAAATGTGTGAGGCATCTTCACACTGTTTTCCATGGTGGCTGCACCAACTGGCATTCCCTCCAGCAGTGTCCAGGGAATCCCTTCCTCCACCTCCTCACCAGCATTTTTTCCTTTGTCCTTTTGGTGATAGCCATTCCGACAGAAGGGAAGTGACATCTCACTGTGGCTGTGATTTGCATTTTCCTCACGATCCATGACGTCGAGCACCTTTTCATGCACCTGTTGGCCTTTTGTAAGTCTTCTTGGAAACATGTCTATTCAGATCTTCTGCTCACTTTTTATTTGAATTGCTTGTGGGTTTTGTATAGAGTTGTATCTGTTCTTTATATGTTTGGGATATTAATCCCTTACCAGATATAGGATTGGCAAATATTTTCTCCTATTCCGTAGGTTGCTTTTCCATTTGGTTAACGGTGTCTGTGCTGTAGAGAACTCTTAGTTTACATTCTCTCCTCTTAATAGGATTAATTAGTGAGTCTAAGCTTCTCATTCATCATCTCACTTGAGTTCCTCAACCTCTAGGTGAGTGAGGCCACAGGAGATTGCTCTCCTCGCTTTTCCCTGTTTTATAGAGGGGGAAACTGGGGCGTAGAGAGGGGCCCACTTCTCACAGCTGGTCACTACCGAGGTCTCCTGGCTTCTGCTCCTCTCCACTGAGCAACTTGTCTGGAGAAGCTGGGTTACGCTGGTTGCTTAGTATCAACCCAGAGTCCTGGAATTTCAGCAGTAGAAGGGACTGATGTTCAGAATCCACCCTCCACCTCCTGACAGTGTCCACAAGTCTTTCAGGGAACCCTTTCTCGGGAGAGAAACCAGCACAGCTAGAAGGGAGACTGGCCTGGGACCTCATCTGTTTCCATTCTGCTCATCATCCCTCATGTTTAGGGACCTCCTCTCCCCTCTCCTCCAGCTCTCACACAAACCAACTTCCTCAAAGAATCTGGGGCTCGGGAGCCAATAAATCATGGTTTAAAAAAATCATGACTGGCTTTTTGGGAACACGCATTTCATTAAACTTCTAGAGGAAAACAGAGCGCCAGAGGGCATTCATACTTTTACAAAATATATTATTTCACTATTTTTAAAACATGGTCTGAATAATTAGATCCTGCGGCATGTACTTTGTATGGTTGAAGATTTCAGACACGTTCTTCTCTAGCTGGTCAGCTCGTTTCAGCCAAATCAGATGGACTGGCTGGACTAGAGTTTCTGTTTTGTGGTTTTTAAAACAACAAAAAACGCTTTATTTAGGTATGATTGACATGCCAACAGCTCTATATATTTCATGTATACAATTGGATGAAGGTAGAGATAAGTATACATCTATGAAGCCCATCACCCACATCTATTCCATAGACATATTCATCACCTCCACAAGGTTCCGTCTGCCTTCTGTATTTATTATTATTGTTATATACACAATACATTATTGAGATGGACCAGCGTTCCAAACTCGGAATGGACCTTTCTAGCCCATCCTCCTCATTTGACAGACAGGGAACTGAGGCTTGAGTCAGAGGAGAGATCTGCTCCCCAACGAAAGTCAACTCCTCAGGGGCAGAGCCCAGGCCTCTGAGTCCTCGCTCAGCGCTTCCCCCACTGTGGCAGCCCCGCTGGGGCCTGGGTCTGGGCAGCCTGGGGCAGGGGCAGGGGCTGGAGCCACTTTCTGAGCAGCCCCTGGCCTCAGACCCCCCTGCCCACCTCGGAGCCACAGGCTGCTTTGGTGCTTCCACTCACACATGTGTCTGGTTCAAACGGCTGTCCCTTTGGGCTGCAGCGAGGGGCTGATTAGATGTAATTGCTTTGCCTAGAGCGAGCTAGCTGCCTAATAGAATCAGCTGCCAGTAATTAGCCTGCCAGAGGCCCATCTCCCCAGCTGGAGTCCTCTGACCTCCAGGCCCTCACTGCAACCTGGGAGGGTGGGGCCCCGGCCGGCGTCTAGGTGCCCGGTATACGGGAGGGGTGCCAGCACTTTGGGTGGAAGAGAAGCTGGAAGAAAGCAGGGCTGTGACGACTCAGCAAGGACTCCAGGCACAGGCCTCCCTGGGGCCAGAGAATCGGTTATGTCGTGGTTGGAGGGGGAGAGAGCCTGGCACGGAGGGACTTCCTGCTCTGTAAACGTTGAACTGAACCCCAAATTGAATCACCAAGGGCATCAAGTCCAGCCCCAAATTCAGTACACTCAGCCATCAACGCAAAGGGCATTTCTTGCAGACCCACTATGTGCTAAGAACTATACTAACTCCTTGGATTTTTCAAAAAAAAAGACCCCAATCCCAGGGGTCAGTCAGGCTATGCTTGCCTGCCTCCACTGACCAGGAGCTCAGAGCATTCTGGGTGGCCTATTTCTTCTTCAGAGGCAGAGGGAATATTCTGGGCTGCAAGGTCTTTCACTGGAGCCTCTCCCCACAGATCACTAATCTCTCCTGCAAGAGACAGCTCCCATGTCCCCTGTATCTCTCCTGCAGGCAGGCTATCCCAAGTCCCTTTGATTGTGTCACATCCATCATGCGGGGAGACCCTTGTCAATCTGGTTGATGGGCCGGGAACCTGCTTCTGTTGTCAATTCCTCGCTCCCGGCAGTGGGGACCAGGGGGGTCAGAATTCCTCTCCCAGCGGAAAGAAGGGCAGCTGGAGTCCCCAGGAGTGTCATGGTGCCCACTGAGGGACAGACACCCAAAAACTGTTCATTGGGAGGAAAGCCACTTCTCCCCTGCCTGGACACACACATACACACACACACACACACACACACACACACACACACACTGTGCCGTGAACACTCACAGGCACCACTCGATACTCACTGGCTGATTAATCACTGCAAGTGCTATTATAATTATTGTGTTCAGAGCTGAGAACAGGCTGCCTCTGCTCGCTTCTCAGAAGCCATAAACCTGCAAAGAAGGATTTCAAGATTTGTGAGGCTGTTGACCAGATCTGCAGGCTCACTTTTTCCTTAGCAGCAACACGTTTGTTTGGCAGGGAATCCAGGCCACGGCCGCTCCAGAGGACACGCTTAAGGGACTTCATGTGTGCCATGGTGGGGGAGGGGGGGCACACAGAATTTAGGGAACTTATCTTGTCCCTAAGGTTTAGAAGTCATGCTAGCTGGACTCGGGTCCCAGCAAGCTGTGACGCCTGCACGTGCCATAGCATGAGCACTGTAATGCTTCTGGTGTGTGTCCCAGTGAAAATCCCCTGCAGGTCCTGAGGACACACATACAAGGGTGCTCATCTCAGCGTGGCCTGCAGAGTCAGAGGTAGGAGCTGCCGAGGGGGCCTCTCTAGGGGAAGGGATCCCTCCAATGTGGTGGACGCTGACTTTGGACTAAGGCTTCCTGCTACCAAACGGAGCAAGCCTGGCCCCCCGCAGCAGCTCCAGGAAGAGGGGCTGCTTCCCACGCTGGTCGGTAGGAGACCCCTTTGTGGAGCTGGAGCTGGTCACAGCTCCTGAGGGGCGGGCTGAGAACAGAGCCAGGTGGCCACCTCCCAGCGTGTGCTGTGCCCTCCCTGCCCCACCCCTCGCCCAGCAGCTCCCACAGCCTCTCCTTTGTGAGCACGGACTTGGTGTTTGGTTTGGGCTTGAGATGTTAAACAAATAGTGTCTCTGGACAAACGCAAGCCAGCTGCACTGGGACCAGTTAGGCTCTGTAAATCCAGACCAGTCCTCCACGTCTCTCTCCTCAGAGACACACCAAGAAGCATCTCAGTCCTACCGTAAGCATCCCGCATTCGATCAGCTCCCCATCAGAGCCCAGGATTCCCGGCTCAGCTCTCTGCAGCAGCCGCTTCCCTGTCTTCCTGCTGCAGCTCCTGGGCCTACAGGGCCCCTTCCCGTCTCAGGCTGCCTCTGGCTGGATGTTGAGCTGGCTCTGAACACTCCTTCCGACAGCAAGCCATGGGCCCCAGGCCCTGCCAACCCATCTAGCCCAGCCAGGCCTGCTGGAACGGGTGGAGGAGTGTTTATAGGGTACCTTCGGTGTCAGGGGCTGTATCAAGGGTTGTGGGCACAGGGATGAGCAGGGCCTTTTCCCTGCCCAGTTGGGTCTGGTCTAAACAGGGTGGACCAGAATTTTCTGTGAGGCTCCCATCCAGCTAGTAATTGATAGAGTCAGGGTTTGAACTCAGCCATCTGACTCAGGGTCAACGAGTTCACTCCCTACCTCCCTGCTCTCTGCCCCCATCCTCCAGCCAAACTGGCCAGTACAGAGGGGGTACCAAGCAATGGACAGAGGGGGCTCTGGGCCCCTCATCCTTCAGCCCACATTCTTTTCTTTTTCTTTTTCTTTTTTAATTAACTTTTAAAATGTTTAGTTGACACGCCCCATCTTAAATCATTGCATTGTGATGCATTTGTTTTTTAAATATATATATATTTATAAATATATATATATATATATATATGTTTTATTGATTTTAGAGAGGAAGGGATAGGGAGAGAGAGAGATAGATAGAAACATCAATGATGAGAGAGAATCATTGATCGGCTGCCTCCTGCACACCCCCTACTGGGAATCGAGCCCCACAACCCAGGCATGTGCCCTTGGCCGGAATCGAACCTGGGACTCTTCAGTGAGCCAAACCAGCCAGGGCTAGCCCACGTTCTTGACCATGGCACAATGAGCATGGCTGGCCACCGGGCCAGGCCTGTCATTCACATCACAGAATGTCAGAGCAGGAAGGGACTTTTTTTTAGGTCGTCAGCTCTTTCTTCTGTAGAAAAGGACACTGGACCACAGAGAGGTGAGAGGACTCTTTCAAGTCTCCCCCCCCGCCAGCTCGTTGGTAGCTGGGGGCAGCATGGGACTAAGCCTGGTGTCTGGACTCCCAGTCCAGTGCCTTCTCCACAAGCTTCCTCAGGCCTTTGGACACCCACATCTGCCTTTATCCTCTTCCCCTAAGCCAGGCAGAGCTCGCGCCAGCTTCAGAAGAGCCTGTCTGCCAGGAGCGACAGAAGCAGCTTGCTGGGGTTTTCTGCCCGTGGCTTCAGTCTGTGCCCCTCTCCCGCTGACACGGCTGCTCTCTCACCCAGCAGGTGTAGGATGCCACTGAGGACGCCAGAAAACATGTGGAACAACTCCGACGTGCAAAACACTGAGCTCCCCGCTGTGAGGGCCTCGGGTAAGAAGGATCTCCACCCTGGAGAAAATAATGGGCCAGCACAGCAGACAAACGTCCAAGCGCCAACTCATCCATGACACAGGAGGTGGATCTGGTGAATTGAAGTGTAGACAGGTTGCCTTGGAAGCACCAAGGAGCCAGTGGTTTTGACTGATGGCACCTGGGGAGTGCTTCCTGGAGGAAGTGGCCTTAGAGTTGGGTCTCGAAGCCAGAGTAGAAGTTCAACAGATAGACAATGGAGGAGCCCGGGTCCTAGCGTCTGAGAGCCAGGTGAGCCAGGAGTGCAGCAGGAAAGCACGTGGATCTGCGGCCTAGAGCTCAGAGAGGGAGGGGGTGAAAGATAAAGCTGGGAAGCGATCATGTGTATAATAACATGTGACAACTAATGATCATTAAATCCAGTACCATTTATCCCAACTTGACTCGGTCCTTTTCCTCACCAACTAAAGCCTTAAAGAGCAGCGACTAGAAACCCCTTTCTCCCTGATTCTTGAGAGAACTAGGGAGGCAGAAGCAGGCCAGGATGGTCATGGGATGTCAGAAATAAAGGGAGCAAAAGGCATGTCCTAGCCTAAACCCCTCCATTCATGGCTGGGTAAACCGAGGCCCAGGGAGAGGGTGTGCCTGGCCCCAAGTCCCACAGCCAATGAATGACAGAGACAGCATCCCAGCCCAGGCTTCGCGACTCTTTACCCTGTGTCTCTAAACTGCAAAGAATTTTTGGAAATCATCACACAGAAGGCTAACCCGTGTCATGATTTGAGAGATGTGAAAAAAAATCTCGAATTGGCCCAAAGCTTCCTCCACTAAAGTCACCAATGGATGAAGAAGAAGGAGGAGAAGAAGGAGGGGGGGGGAGGAAGAGGAGGAGAAGGAGAAAGGAGGAGGAGGAGGAGGAGGAGGAGGAGGAGGAGGAGGAGACGCCATAGCTGAGCAGTCTTTCTCATGTATAGCAGACAAGACTGACAGAGGTGCTCTCTGACTTCTGGCCCTGGGCAGAGGGCGGGGCATGCCGACTGGTGCGGGCTGTCCCAGGACTCTTGGAGGAAAGGATGCACCATAGACTGTGAGGTCTTTGGCACGATGCCACCCAGGTGGAGGGTAGGCTGGTGCGACTCTTGCCCAAAAGTCCCCGGGGCTCCATAGAAGCCTAGATAGGCACCAGCTTGAAGGCCCCCACCAGTCCCACCTCCTGAAGAGAAGGGAGGGAAGAGAGGCAGCAGGGGGAGACCCAGACTGCCCCCCACCGTGGTTGTGCTGTGTTCCCCAAACTGGCGCATGTCCTGATCACACACAATGGATGCTACAGAAAAACCCCACCAAATTCCCTTCGTACGCTCCATGCCTCAGTTTCCCCATCTGTAACGTGAGAAGGTTGGGCTAGACAATCTCTCCAGGCCCTTCCAGTTCTGCAGTGCTGAGAATAAGCTTCATCAGAATTAATAATAAATGCCCTGCCCCTAAAGGCAGCTTTTTTTCCCCCTTTTTAAAGCTCTTAGACTCCTAATATCACCTTTCGTCTGCACAGCAGTCTGGCCTGCCTGCCAGAAACAGGCCCCTCAACACATACACAGAAAACCAGGTCTCGCAAATCGCTGCTCTTCTAGATCAGCTTTGGGGGTACTGCTTTGGGGGGGGGTTGTGGCCAGGAGTCTAGAACTCAGCTGTGGTCCTGCCCCTGGGAGCCAAGAAGGCTGCGATTTTCTTCCAGAAAGCCAGAAGGGGGTAAGGGGGAAAGCCTGCAGTTCATGGCTGGGTGCATGGCCAAAGGGGCAGGGCCAGAAAGTTTGTGTCTTCCAAGAATCAAAGATCCTGCAGAAGGGGGTGCCGATAGGAGGGGGAGGGGTAAGGTGTCACAAACCAGGGCCCTCCCATCAGGCGCTGGTCAGAGACCTGAGTCCTAGGGGGAAGGGGGATGTTATAGAGCCCCATATTGTCTGATTGCACATATGTGACCTCCTTTAGTCCCCTCGTCAACCTGTTCGGAGCTAGTATAATCATCTAGCCTATTTACAGATTTTTTTAACAGTGAGGATCAAGGAGCCATAATGGCAAAGAACATGGGCTAAGAAGGCTGACTGAAGTCTCTCCCCAGCTGGGTGGTCTTTGGGTGACTCTCCACCCTGCTTTTAACCTCAGTTTCCCCATCTATAAAATGGGCATAACCACACCTACCTTCCAGGATTGTGGAAAGGACTCGAGATCATGACAGTAACAACATGCCCAGCAGACACACAGCAGGTGCTCAATAGATGCTTGTTGACAGAACGGCTGCAGGAAAGAATGTGTTGGTGGCAGTCCTGGGAGACGCAGGGCTGGCAGTGTCCGGAGTGACAGGCCGGCCCAGGCTGTGGGCAGATAGTGCTCCCGCTCTGGCTGGTTGCCTCCTGAGCCTGCCCTCAGCCAGGGGCCTGGGGGCCTCTCTCATGTCTGACCTCGTGGCCCCATGCCAGGGTCCCATGAATGACATTTTGACCCACCCCTCCCCGCTTGGCAGGGGGATCTGCATTCTAGTTATTCTGCTCACTCAGCCCATCCAAGTCTGGAATTGTTTGGAGCTGAGCAAGGCCTGGGGGGGATCATCTGCCATAGCACCTCATCGAGGAGAGAAGGAAGCGAGACCTGAGAGGGGCAGCGACGCCTTGCCTGAGGTCCCACGGCCTGCCCACCTCACCACCTCGGCCGCCATGTTGACACATGAAGAGCCGGAGGCACGAGGAAGACTCCTGGCTCCTGCAGCCTGTCAGCTCCTCCAGATCTGGGTCCCACCGCCCCTACTGCATGGAGACCTCACTTCTGCGGGGCGGTCCAGCCTTGTCTCTGGCGGCCCAAGCCCAGCCTGGCCTGGTGGTGCAGGACGGGGGCCACAGGTGATGTCAAAACGGTCCAACTCCCTCCCGCCCTCCCAGAGCTGCTGGGACTGGGTGCTCCTGGCCTAGGGACCAGTTTGTGCCTGCACGGCCAATAGGGGAGCCATGATGACCGGGGAGGGACACATTTCACGAGAGCAGGGTTTTCCTTGGGTGTGAGCCCACGTGTGCCCAGGTCTGTCCACAGCTGCGCCCTCCCCTTTCTAAGCCAGCCCGCAGCCTGGCAGGCAGGAGGGCTCTGGCCTAGAGGAGGGCACGCTGGCCGAGTCCCAGTGCTGACACTAAGTCCGGGTGTGTGCCTTTGCAGGTCACTTGACCCTTTTGGTGCCTCAGTTTCCTCAGCCACATAACAAAGGGCAGAACGGCAAGGCCCACGGTCCCTTCCAGCTACGGCATCTGGGGTGTCTGTGGAGGGAGGATGGGTTGGGGTGGGGGCTCGCCCTGCCTTCCCTCTCTCCCCTTCCTTGCTTTTCTGATTCTGTGTTATCCATTGATCTCCAGCTACCTGGGTCTCCCTGTCATGGTCTGCCGCTCTCTGCCTCTCTCTCTCTCTCTCTCCCTGGGCATTTTTTCTGCCTGCCTCTCCTCTTCTCTGCCTGTAGTCTACCTCTGATTTTTATCTCCTTGTCTGTCACACACACCCCCTCGGCCTCTTTTTCTCTCTCTCTCTCCCCCTCTGTAGTTGTTGTATGCGTTTCTCTGCCTAGTTATCTCTTTCTCCGGGTCTCTCTCTCTCTCTCTCTCTCTCTCTCTCTCTCTCTCTCTCTCT
>PVJN01034297.1:0-22870 GCA_004026805.1 Lasiurus borealis | reverse complement strand
TTATTGATTTCCTAGAGGAGTGGAAAGGGAGATAGAGAAAAAGAAACATCAGTGATGAGATTTAATCATTGATCAGCTGCCTCTTGCCTACCTCCTCCTGGGGACCACACCTGCAATCCTGACATGTACCCTTGACTGGAATGGAACCTGGGACCCTTCAGTCTGCAGGCCAACACTGTATCCACTGAGCCAAACCAGCTAGGGCTAAATTCACCCATATTTATTAGCCTCTCATTTTTCTACATATAAATTTATTTTTAAATTATAGTGTGTTAAATTGAACCAGTGCTAAAACTAAAGACTACTGTGTGAAAGTCTCTAAGTTCACGTGACTCCCTCGGGGAACACGATTGCAGATTTCCCAATTTAACACATTCCCTTTCAGAGAACAACATCTCTTTCAGCATTTTGTGTGTCAAAATGGTAACAGATATTTTAGCAGGAGGCTATGGAATGCCAAATAACTGGCAATCTTATTCTTTTCTTACAAACAATAGTTTAGCAGTCATAATGTAGAATTCTGAATCTATTTTCCAAATTAATGGCATCTTAAAAGATAAATGTGCACTTCTGCGTAATGATAACCATGTTTAATTGGAGTACTTTACATCCGCCCAGTGGAAGAAAAACTTTGCTATTCTTCCTTTTCCTCTTGAGGAAGGATAGAGTGCACTGTGTAATCTGTGTCTTTGTTTGCGTTGGCACATGAACATGCATACATGCTAAGGGATGTAACCTGCATGGGCCAATACCATGAAATAGAATCTCTGCAAAAGCCTAAAGCAGTGAGTCTGTTCCAAACTATAACACACTTGAACCAAATTAAGTGAGTATGGGCTACCTCCCACCCCTGGAATTTTATATAACTCTTAGATTTAAGGCGAAGTACATTTTCTGATTATACTGGTAAGTATTGTTTCCTGTGTATATGTCATATCTTCTCAAGCAGCTTCAAAACAATCACTTTGCCTTGTATTTAATGAGAACTCAATATAACATTTTTAATTAAAAAATAAATGATCCCTTTATCTTTGCTATAAATTTGACATTTTCATAATGAATGATTCGGGGGAAGGGAGAACGAAAGCAACAGACACTTAAATCTCTATAGCTAGTAGTCAAGGATACAAAACCTGCAACAAACTTAAATAAATAAATACTTAATATACACAGCCATGTACATGTGTATTTTAATATTGCAGCTTAAAATGCATAGTGATAGCTTATCTTTTTGTTTGTTTTGGAATGGGTCTTAGAATTTGCTAGTGACAGACAATAGGCAACTTATACTTACATTGGCCTTTTCAAAAAAAGTAAAAAAATCTTCAAAATTTCTGAATCTTTCTTTTTAGACAAAATATTCAATATATTGGAATGGGGCCTCCTATCACATAAATATGTATTTTCACAAACTATGAAAATCACATGCACTTTTCCCCAAGAAAAGCTCATTTTCTTCGTTAAATCTTAAGGGTGATATTCTTTGCCCAGTATGTGAAAAACCTATTAGACTGAAGAAATGTGCCAGGCATATCTCTGCAATGCTGGTGATTCTCAGTCCCTTTGGAATTTACAGAGCCTTTCTGGACATTAAAGTGAAATAAAATCTGCATCAGAAAAGACACCAGGCCCTGGGAAGGGTGATGGGGAGGATGAGGTTGCTCATTTCTTCAGGGAGTTACACACTAAGTTCCCCAAATAAGGCAGATTGGCAGCAATGAGTCTTGCCGACTCACTAAAAAAATCATGGAAAATACGTTGCTTCCCTCCTCTATTCTATTTTTTAAAAAATAATCTTTATTGTTGAGAGTGTTACATATGTCCCCCATTGGCCCGTTACAGCACCATCACCCCCTACTCCCCGCCGCAGGCCTTCACCACCCTATTGTATGTGCCCATGGGTTATGGACCACCAGGGAGGGTGTTGTGATAGTGAAACCCACTGGATGAAAACCCTGGTTTTACATCCACTGCCTGTGTGACCTCAAGAAAAGATGGGGTCACTATCAGTAAAATAAGGTTAAAAATAGTCAGTCCTAATTCGTTTGGCTCAGTAGATAGAGTCTATATACTGAAAGGTCTCAGTTTCAAATGTGATCAAGGGCACATGTCTGGGTTGTGTGTTTGATCCCTAGGAAGGGTGTAGGGGAAGCAGCTGATCAATGATTCTCTCTCATCATTGATATTTCTATTTCTCTTTTTCCCTTCCTTTCTGAAATTAATAAAAATTAAAAAGAAAAACACCAGAATCAGTTTTATGGTTGTATTGTGGGAATTAAAGAAGATTTATCCAAGTGACGCTTTTAGAAACATCTCAAGTACACAATAAATCTTAGCTAATACTACTAGCTCCTAGTACATATCACTAGTACACCATACACATTAGGTATGCCTCTGAGCACTTTATATTAACTCCTTTAAACTCCATGTTAATCCAAATTATTGTTATATCTATTTTGCAGATGAAGAAACCGAGTCATGAAGAAACTAATTAATTTGTCCATGGTTATATAGCTCATACATGACAAAGTCAAATCAGCTCCAGGCAATTTGGTTTTAGGGACCAATTGTATCCATTGCAAATTGCTTAAATTATTACTAGAGGCCCAGTGCACAAAATTTGTGTACAGGGAAGGGGGTTCCCTCAGCCCAGCCTGAACCATCTTCAATCTGGGACCCCTTGGGGGATGTCTGACTGCTGGTTTAGGCCTGATCCTTGGGGTTGGGCCTAAACTGGGATCGGGCCTAAACCAGCAGTCAAACATCTCTCTCACAATCTGGGATCACTGGCTCCTAACTGCTCACCTGCCTGCCTGATTGCCCCTAACTGTCCCCTCTGCTGGCCTAGTCACCCTCAACTGCCTGCCCCCTGCCGGCCTGGTTGCCCCAATTGCCCTTCCCCTCTACACTCCCCCGCCGACCTGGTCTCCCCATGCAGCCTGCTGTTCAGTTGTTTGGTTGTCCCTCACTAACCCCCCTGCCTGCCTTGTCACCCCAGGCAGCCTGCTGTTGTTGCTGTTACTGTGATGGTGTCCTGCACAATTTTCATATTCCTCTATTATTAGATAGATTACTATTATGTCTCTTAAAAACCTCACTGCCTGACATGCCTGTTATAATTGACACATATGTAGAAGAAATTACAGTATGAGAATTCTTAGAAAAATGCATATCTTATGTGGATTACACAAAGGCATAGTTCTCGGTAGTACCTGGGGAATTGCTAATTTTTTTTTTCTCCTCTTTCTCTGGAGAAAATCAATACTAGCTAATATTGTTTGTAAAATGTTAATATTGAATATATTTTCTGCAAAGAACAGAGAGGCACATTCATAGCCATCCTCTGAACCCTCATGTTGGAAAGAATAAATAACCAGTGTCAGTTTTATGTTAACAATGAAAGAAAACACAGTTTATAACTGATAAGAGATACTTATGCGTTATTTGAAAAATAGGACTAAGGCCAATATTCAACACAGCCAAAGATAATTGAACTCACTTCTAAATTAGTATTTTAATTACTATATTAAATGGATCTGCTTTGCAGAAAATACAATAATGAATGTATCCATAAAGAAAAAAAAAACAACAACATTCTGGGTTTTTACTTCAGATGAAATTGTGCTGAAATGATAAATTTCACCTCCAGGTGCAGGAGTGCAAGTTATGTATTTCCTTGTTCAGCAGCTAGCCCATGCAATAAAATATGATAGAATATGTAATCCACTGGTTTATAAAGAAAAGAATGCAAGAGAGAAAATGTGAAAATTGAATATATTTTAAGACCTGCTCATGATTAATGAATCCAAAGAGAAATCTGTAATGAACGCTTACAAGAACCCTAATGTAAATATACAGTGAAAAAAAATGCAAATTATTACCTGTTTTCTAATGATGAGGATCATCTTGTGCATATCACATGAAAAGGCTGCTATAAAAAAAGATATAGAATATGTGTCAATTTAACATATAAACAAGATCCTAAAACATTATGCATATTTAAAGAAAAAATATCTAAATCAATTGCTCACGAGTATGTTGAAATGGCATTATTTTTGATGTTTCTAAGTGGAAATGTCCTCTCCGAATAGAAGTTTCCCCTATACTTGCCTTTTTCCTTGCCTACTAGCTCCTTTCTCTTTTATAAAATCATGTTATAATTTATTTTAAAGCATACAAGAGGGTTTTCTTCTCTTATGCCTCCTCCCCTCTCCCCCCCCCCCGGTTTTGCATCCCTTCATTTCTGAAATCTTAAAGAGAACTCGGTTTCCCAAGTCCTCATTCCCTTGTGGGCCTCTTCATGTCTGCATGGGCCTCATCCCTGCAAAAAAAAAAACCAAACTCCTGTCAAGGCCGCCGGGGAAATGCCAGATTCAAAGCCTGACCTTTATAGACCTTTCTGCATTATCTGTTACTATAGACTGCTAACATTTTAAATCTCTCCTCATCCCCAATCCACTTTTTCTGTTACTTATATTCTCCCTTCACTGCCTACATTCTCTGTCTCTTTTGCGACATTATATTTGTATAAATATAAACCATACATATATTTTATCATAGCTAGTTTATGTAATGTTAAATATTGTATGCATATATAATAATAATATATAAGTGTGATAAACATAAATATTAGTTATACTAGAGGCCCGGTGAATGAAATCTATGCACAGGGGTGTGTGTTCCTGTGTTCCTTACAAAGCTATGTCATCCCAGAAGACTGATCTGAGTTCTTCTCATTTACAACCTTTCTTTTGGTGAATTCACTGACATTCCTGGCTGGAGTTGTCTCAGTTATTCCAAAATTCACACATCAGTCACCTCCATCTTGATACCTCCTCAAGCTCCTAATCCGTGGGCTCCAATTGTTCTGCACTTGCTCTAAAGAATGTGCTGCCACTACTATAACCCCACCTTCCAGAATATCCATTTGGTACATGGGTGGGGGCCAGCTGGTTTGCCCTGAAGGGTATCCCAGATCAGGGTGAGGGTTCCCTTGGAGCATGGGATGGCCTGGGCGAGAATTCTGTGGCGGTTTGCAGGCTGGCCATGCCCCCTGGCAACCCAAGCAGAGGCCCTGGTATCTGGGATTTATTTATCTTCAATAATGAAAACTTTGTAGCCTTCAGTGAAGGCCTGGGCTGGCCAGGGTATCAGAAAATCTTGGCTTCCTCCATTGCCTCCATGGCCAGGTCCATATTATTTTGGTTAATTTGCATACTCACTCTTGATTGGCTGGTAGGTGTCGCTTGTGGGTTCAGTGGAGTGATGGTTAATTTGTATATTACTCTTTTATTAGGATTTCAGCCATGAGTATCTCCCGGTTGTTACTGTAGTATAACCTTTTCTATTCTCACTAAATGTACCTTTCTTAACCTCATATTTCTTTCTAGATACTACTCTCTTTACCATTTTCTCTAACCTTTCATAGCAAGTTTGTCTGAAACCATTGTGTACAGGGGAAGTTAACTTTCTCAACTTGCATTCTACCTAGACTGAGTACTTGAAAATAGCAGATTCAAATCTTCTTTTTACTCAACAGAACCTATGATTTTCTAGTGACTTATCTTGTACAACTCAATAGTCAGGTCTTAGTAAACTCAAACACTTGGTAGCATTTGAAAAATTCACCACCTCCTCTTCCTGTACTTGCTCTTTTCTTCATATACACAGTGTTCTGTCTTTCTATCTCTTCTGGGATCTTTTCTCCCCTTCTCAATCATGTTAGAATGACATGGAGCTTTTGTCTTTTTTGAGCTATGTTTCTTCTCTAAATGGTCTCAGTTATGCCCTCGCTGGTTTGGCTCAGTGAATAGAGCATCAGCCTATGGACTGAAGGGCCCTGGGTTCAATTACAATCAAGGGCATTTGCCTGGGTTGCAGACTTGTTCACCAGTAGGAGGCATGCAGGAGGCAGCCAATCAATGATTCTCTCTTATCATTAATGTTTCTGTCTCCCTCTCTCTCTCTCTTCCTCTCGGAATAAAGCTGAATAAATAAATGGTCTCAGGTACATTTACTTTAAAATAACTACTGTGTGCCTGCCTATTGTAGGTACTAAGTATTCAGCAGTGATTAAGAGAGACAAAAATCCCTGTCCTCGTAAGGCTGCCATTTTAATGGGGAGAGAGACTGGATAAATGAGATAAAAAACAAATAAAGGAAAGGATAGACTCAGGTAGTGTGAAGTGCATTTCTAAAATTGGATTTCTACATTTGACTGGACATTCTAATTACCAAAATGAGATTTTTCTTGGCACTAAAATTCAGTAGAGGACTGAATTATTTAATGATGACTGAAAAAAATACTGAGATATTTCTGAAATTTTAACCAAAATCAGGGAAAGAAAAGAGCAGAAACAAAAGGTTTCAGCAAAGACAAAAAAAAAAAAAAGAAGGGTTTTCCCTTGCTTGATCATCTTGATTTCAGTGCTTTCAATAAATTATCATACATATTGCTGTAATAATAATAATATTTTACTGTCTTTGTGGTTATGCTATTTTGTTGCTTTTGGTGTGGTGTTATGTTACTTATCAAGTAATTCTCTAAAATGGTCAATCGAATAAGTCACTCATCTATTCTACTTGAGTCCCATTGTGTTTAGAATAAAATCCAGTGTCTATGACAAATTATAGAGGGAAAGGGGTGAGGGGGAAGAGATGAATCAAAAGACTTATATGCATATATGCATGACCCATGGACAGACAATAGTGCAGTGAAGGCCTGGGAAGAGGGCAGTAGCAAGGTAGTGTGAGTCAGTGGGGGAAAAAGATAAATTAAACAAAGAAGATAAATTCAACAATAAAGATAAATTCAACAATAAAGATAAATCAAAAAACAAATCCAGTTTCTTACCAGAGCCTACCCAAATCGATGTGACTTGGACCTCTGATTGACTCTTCCGATTATAGTCTATCATTCTTTTCCTTGCTCCTTGTGATGCTGACAAACCAACCTTTTTTCCATTCCTGAGATAGTCCCATTAAACTCGAAATAAACATACCTCTGGGTCTTTGGATTTGAGATTCTTCCTGGAGTATGCTTTCTAAGGACCTATAGATGCTTTTTGTGGGTTTTTTATTCAAATTTCTATTCAATTGTCCACTGCTCAGGCAGGCTCTGTATGTACCATCTCACCACCTGACCTTATTTAATATTATTTCCATTTTAATACATATTCTTAGGGGCCTTTATAAATACAATGTACAGTCACTTTTATATCAATGAAAGCATTCTAGAGTAAGAATGAAGAAAAGCATGAATTTGAGGCATCTGATGCAAACTATAGAGGTATTTCCATGAAGGAAAATCAAACCTTAATTATACACTATCAACTATTGCTTGGGACTTTCTCTCGGCTTTGCCATCAGCAAGATGGAGAACCTCAGGAGCTCCTTGGAGAGAACGATTTACATTCTTCACTGCCTGACCTCTGGCAGGGGCAGCGGATCTGATTTTCCCAATACATTTACCCAGAAATCTCTTTATCCTAAGGATAGGCCTAGAAAACATCCTTCCTTTCTACCGGCCGCAGTTTCTCTGGGTTCCTGCATGGATCTGTTATCATAGTCCCGGAAGGTAAGGAGAAGTGGTGTCCTCAGTACATTAAAAGTTTATATTTTTCTTATGTTGCTCATGATGTCTCATCATATCTGTGGCGAGGAAAAGGATTGTGATGGCAAAGCAAATGATGGATGGCCAGCATTCTAAACAAACCTCATCCGAGAACCAATGAACTGCTGCTTCTAGCATTTTGTATGATAATGAAGAAAGCAACTGAAGGAAATACAATTGTCCATAAATTGGATTAGTGATTCCTAGCAGATTGGCTTTTGAAAAGAATGTTTGCAATGGCTTTTTTTTTTTAATTTTTGAGGCACAATTTAATTCTTTATTTTATTTTTAAAGGAATACATGGTCATTTTTAAGGGCAAAGTGAAAAAAAAATCTTTTTGAAAAGTTCAAATTCATTTTTCACGGATGCAAGTCTGAGAGCTAAAAACTTAATTTCTCATGACAGCCCTTCCCAGCAAAATTTATGTGGGGTATCTACATTTTATAAAACTATTTCTTGAGCTCCCTAGTTTAATCTCAGGAGAAAATTAAATAAATAAAGGGATTGGACAGATTTCATTATCTGCATTGACTTTCATTTTCTTAGTTATAGGATTAGTGGCCTGGACAGATAGATCTCTAAATTTCTTTCATAATCCATAATCTATATTTCTACAATTTATATTTTTCTTCTTTGCCTTTGGGGAGTTCCGACTGTGTAATTTGGTTTCAAATGTAGTAATTTCAGTCTATAAAATGTTGAGCTTTACTGATCTCAAGTGGCAATTCCTCACTTTTTAATATTTATTCATTTAACAAGTAAGACCTTATATTTGTTATGTACAGAGCATAATAATAAGTGTTTCAGCTACAATGGTGAGAAAGACATCCGTGTCTCTGGAAAAATGACATTTTTCTGAAGGTTACAGGCAAAAATGACTCAATTCCTAGGATAACAAACATGCCAAAAATAATCATTAGTTTAGGGGACTCTGGGAAGACAGTTTCATTTTTTAAAGCTTCCTGAAGGACAGGAGCCATCAGCAGATGTAGTAATGATGATTAAGAGTCAGATGAGGTGGGGCATTGAGAAACAATATAGTGCCCACACTTAACAAGCTATGTAACTTTGGTTGATCTGTGTGCCAAAATTATAAAAAAAACGAAACAAACAAATAAGAAAAAAACATGGATGGTTATGAGGATTAAAAAAAAATGTTGATAAGAAAATTGCAATAAATCCTGTTATATATTATCTTAAACATTTAAAAAAATTGCCCTTACTAGTATTGATAATATTTTTCTTTTCTTTTTTTTAAAATATATTTTATTGATTTTTTACAGAGAGGAAGGGAGAGAGATAGAAAGTCAGAAACATCTATCAGAGAGAGACATCAATCAGCCACCTCCTGCACGCCCCACAGTGGAGATGTGCCCGCAAGCAAGGTACATGCCCCCGACCGGAATCGAACCTGGGACCTTTCAGTCCGCAAGCCAACACTCTATCCACTGAGCCAAACCGGTCTTGGCAATAATATTTTTCTTATAAAAGAAAAAAATTGCAGGAGCAAAGGCTCAGAATCAAAGGATGGAACGTACTTTCATCGACTGTATAATATTGGTTGTAGTCTATGGGGTAAGTAGGTATCAGCCCAATAAGCACCTTATATTATCCTTAAGTATTTACAACTTTATCCAGAAAATCAATGAAGGGCTTTAAGTGAGAATATGACATCTGCCAGGCCAGTGTGGCTCAGTGATTGAGCATCAACCTATGAACTAGGAAGTCACAGTTCGATTCTAGATCAGGACACATGCCCAGGTTTCAGGCTCAATCCCCATTGTGGGGCATGCAGGAGGCAGTTGCTCAATGATTTTCTCTCATCATTGATGCTTCTCTCTCTCCCTTCCTCTCTAAAATCAATACAAATATATATTTTTTAAAGAATGTGACCTCATTAGTTCTGTTTTATAGAAAGATCCCTGAGATCATTGCATGGAATATCAACTAGAATCTGAATCAAAAGAGTCAGAAGAAAAGAGACCAATCAGATGGCTTTCATAGCTATCCAAGTGAGAGACAATGATGACCCAGTTAGTTCATGTGCCTAGAGTGCTTGGATGGAGAGATATTAAAGATGAAGGATCAATAGCAGGTGTGGTACTATTTGGATATGGAGGGTGATAGGAACAAATCGTGGATGGCACCCAAGATTCTGATTTAAGCAAATAAATGAGTGGTAGAATTAGTCACTAAGAAGAAGTCTGAGATAGAAGGTGATAACAGGAGTGAGTTTGGGGCATATTGATTTTGAAGTGTCACAACCACCAGGTGGTGGCTGTTGGGAAATAGGCCTAATGATGTCACTGGAACCAATCCATATCAGTTTGCAAAAGCCAGTTTTAATATTCAGGAAGCAAGCTAGTTGTTAAACTAGAGGTATCTTGAAATGTGCGATACAGGGGTACTTACTCCACAGGACCCAGCAAAATGATCGAATATTCCTTTCCTCTTAGGGAGAGCAATTCGATCAGCTCGCCACTGCATTTATTGATGTCGAGGGATAGCTCTGGCCAGGGGAACAGAACTTAGTGATTACCAATGTGACATAATTGCAGTCATGCATGTGAACACAGTAATTCCAGAAAACCATGCCAAGTCATAAGGCTAGCCAAGGAAGAGGTTCTAAACACCATCCCAACAGCAGGGGATTCTGGGAGGGAATCAGGGAAGAATGGATGAAAGGCAGGAGAAACTGCTGCGATCTCTGGGTTCACAAAGGCAAGGAAAGAGAGCATTCAGGCTTGAAGGAATAGAAGAGAAATGACAATACGCCTCTTAATGGAAAGAACTTATTGTGTGTTTCTGCTTAAAACATGGAATAAATCACAACAAAAACACAAATAGAGAAAGAAAATAGATCAGCAAACAGAAATAGGTTCCTCACACATAGTTAATGTCAGCCGAGGTTTTTTTTTTTCTTCTCCCTAAAATAACATGGAAAAGGTATTCATGTTCATTTGATAATGCCTATAATGCTGTTGGTACTTTAAGCTCTTAGAATCTTTCATTAGTCAGATTAATGTGCTGTTAGCATTAGGGGGGAAAGTCAAGGGCAAACAAACTGTTTGCTGATCTGGCAGGTATCACTCAGAAGTAGCTATCTCCTTACTTACTGTAGCACATGTGTGTATCAGATAAACAGTTTCTTCAGCTTTATAATGTAAAATACCCTTTTCCCTATGTAGACCGCATAAAAAGAGACTAAGAGCATAACTAGTTATTTATTAGAAAGCCAGAGTTGAGCATCAAATGTAAAGTCTGCTTGTCCAGAATAATTTTGTTTTACTTAAGAATGCAATTTTTTTAAAAAATATATTTTATTGATTTTTTACAGAGAGGAAGGGAGAGAGATAGAAAGTCAGAAACATCGATGAGAGAGAGACATCGATCAGCCGCCTTCTGCACGCCCCACAGTGGAGATGTGCCCGCAAGCAAGGTACATGCCCCCAACAGGAATCGAACCTGGGACCTTTCAGTCCACAAGCCGACGCTCTATCCACTGAGCCAAACCATTCTCGGCAAAGAATGCTTTTGATTACAAATACCAGATGCATTTATATTCATTTGGAAACAGGGATGTTTCTCCTCAAACGGCAACAATCCGAAGGCAGATGTATGCTGATATTGATTCTGGGACTCTGGGTTTTCTTTTCCCTCATGGTCACAAAAGGGCTGCTGCATTGTGTCTGAGGTTCCAGGCGAAAACAAAGAGGCAGGGTAGGTAGACATGGAAACCTTTCTGAGTATGGTTTCTTGGACATAACTGCCTCACGTAGCCACTCCTAGCTGCAAGATAAACTTTCTAGGCTTATATTATACACTATAGGCCTGTTGCATGAAAATTCATGTACTGGAGCAGGAGGGGACCCTCAGCCCGGCCAGATCCCTCTCACAGTCTGGGAGCCCTCAGTGGCAGGAGGTGACCCAGTGGTCAAGGGAAGGTGATGCCCCCATCACATCTCTGCTGCTGCCACTGCCGGCAGTGCAAGCCTCAGCCGGCTCTGGATACCTGAGCCTCAGGTGGCCCTGGGTGGCTAAGCAGCCACCATCAGAGGCTTGCCTTTGCCTTGGGCCGGCCCTGGGTGGCTGGGGAGCTGAGAGGACTGGGCAACACCATCTTGTGGTTGTGGGCACTGCCATCTTTGATTTTAAGGCATGGCAGTCAATTAGCATATTCCCTTCTTATTGGCTGTGGGCGCCACCATCTTTGTGGGGGTGTGACACTCAATTAGCATAGTCCCTCTTTATTAGATAGGATATTTGAACAACAGGAGAATTGTTTGAGGACATTGTATGAGCCAACATATAGTTTCTGCTTCAACTTTCTTCAAATGCAGGAATGGCACAAACTAGAGATGGTGATGGTGAATAAGGAGATAAATAAGAAGATAGCCAGGAGCTCATAGCACCAGACATAACTGAGAGTTTTTAGTTAAATTAGAAGACTCGTCTCCAGTTAGCATGTGGAATGCACTCTGTACAGCTGGGTCAGGGAAGAATTGGTGAGGGCATGAGGGATACCTTTGGCATGCATGGTAGTAACTAAGTCCTTTGAACACCTGAGTAGTATGATTGGATTGTGCAGTGCCTGCAAGCACCATTTCAAATGGAAGCAACAGGAATTTACCCACATTCAGGGGAAATGTGGAGATGTGCTATAGCCAGAAACACAAGAGAATTTAAATAGCCAAGAAACAGAACAAGACACTGCTTCCTGTAAAGCTTAAAGCACCAAAACTGGTTTGGCTCAGTGGATAGAGCGTTGGCCTGCGCACTGAAAGGTCCCAGGTTCAATTCCGGTCAAGGGCATGTACCTTGGTTGTGGGCACATCCCCAGTAGGGGGCGTGCAGGAGGCGGCTGATCAATGTCTTTCTCTCATCAATGTTTCTAACTCTCTATTCCCTCTCCCTTCCTCTCTGTAAAAAAATCAATAAAATATATTAAAAAAAAAAAAAAGCTTAAAGCACCTTTCGTATTGTTCCTCCCTGTCAATTGCAAACAGAGAGAAGAAGCGTCCAATGACGTGGTAGCCTGCCAGTGACATCTGCTCCCTACCGCAAGCACAGCCATTGGCTTGGCTAAAGAAATGTGGGACCACAGGGAAATCACTCTGGCAAATTTATTGACACTGCTCTGATGTTTCAGTACTAAACCTAGGAATTGAGTTATCCTATGATACAGATAGCTGTTTGCAGGACTGTGCCACAGTGGGCTCTTGGAATTGAGTTATTTAACCAACTACTTTCATTTCTAAAATGATTCTGACTGACTCATGATGATTGACTAGAACTTAATGAGACTATTATCACATTACACTTAGGATGGCAGAGCCTCTATTTCTCCAGTAATTGCAGCATTTGTGTTTCTCCTAGGGATTCTGCATAGTAATGGCCTCACTATTTTGTGACACATACAACTTGGACAACCCTGCTCTTCCCGAACCTGGGCATGGAAATTTATCCACCTTGTCAAATTAGAGCCATTTATTTACCAATGTTTCATCTTCAATTCATTTACTTCATCAGATGGACTTAACACAACAGAATTTTTAAAAATATATTTACAGCATCTCCCTGGATATCCATATGGAATGAAATCACATTATTTTAATGTATCAAGGTGACACACAAATAAAAATGAAATTCCTATTTTACTTTCACTGATAGAGATGCTCAATAAGCATACTGTTCCCCAATGGTTTAGAAATTTGTTCCGAAACACGATTTTTATAACAAATATAAAGTGCATGAATGTGGTAGTGAAACATTTTGAATGTTAACACCTTTTAATATTAACATACTTCACCTTAGCTGGTTTGGCTCAGTGGATAGAGCATCAGCCTGTAGACAGAAGGGTCCTGGGTTCCATTTAAGTCAAGGGCAAGTACCTTGGTTGCAGGCTCCTCCCTGGCCTGGGCCCTGGTCAGCAGGAAGAGATTCCTAGGGGTAAAATAGACTAACTAGCAACAGTAAATAATCCCCAAAACATAAAATAATGTCCAAGTAAGAAATCTTAAAATTATTGGTGTTAAATTTGTTGAGGTCATAACCCTTGTTTCCTATTTCAGTCATTGTAGAAAGCGACGATTTCCACAACTTATATATAGCTTTAAAATAAATAATACTTCTCTTTCCACCACAAGCTGGGGCCATTTATCAATCCTGGAAACACTGTCAAGAGCAAATAAGGAAATACAGCTGTGGTGATGCTATTGATACCCCAGATGATGACTCAAGATGTAGACCATATGTTATGATGGAAAAAAAAAGGAACCCGGCTCTAAAGACTCCACAATTTGTGATATCTCAGACACAGATGCTTTGAGAAATACAGCCATTTTCCGAAACTGTAAGACAACAGAAACACTAAAAAACAATGACAAGAAATTACAACCTTCTAAGTGCAAAAGGCACTGACAGTATCTAGTTACATCGCAGGGGAAATGGTATTTCTGAAATGCATCTGCAAACTTGTGATTGGCATGTTATTTTCATCTGACTTTTTAATCCTGTGACTGTTTCTTAAGCACTGAGTGATGAAAAACATTTTTTGAAGTAAGATGAGTACAAGGAATTATCATGCAAATGTACACGACAAGGTGTACAACTACAAATTTTAGTTCTTGCTGGTTTTACTTCTGTAGTATTTTTTCTCTCTTTTTCATTTTCAGTTCTACAAACCATTAGTCTTTGGCCTCCATATAAACTTAACTGGCTAATGGTTCCAGAGGTAATTTCTCAAGCTTAGTATGGCATTCAAGGCCATCTATTGGTTCATCCCAATCTGTCTTTTTAGTCTTATTTTTCAAAACACATCCCATCTGTCACACTTCAGCCACATCAAGGTTATAATCTATCTGTTGAGATCTGCTCATTTTTCAAGGCCCAGATCATGTCACTTTTCCCATTTATTTTATTTTTCCTGAATATCTTCTCAATATCCATATCTTCTTTCTTTAAGACCCTCAACACTTGTTGTTCCTCTTTGGTAGATAGTATTTTTATGATTATTTCCTGCCTATACTTAATCTATTAGGCCACTCTATTAGAAAGCCGGAGAGGTCAGGAATATGCCATTTACTTATAGAATATAGAAGACTATTATACACAAAAATATTCTATTAAATTCAATGTCAATAGCCCTGGCCAATGGGCTCAGTTGGTTGAATATCTTCCCATTCACTGACAGGTGGCTGGTTCCATTGATTCCCGGTCAGGGCACATGCCCAGTTGTGGGTTCAGTCCCAGTTGGAGTGCATGTGGGGGGTAACACATAAATGTTTCTCTCTCCTTCTCTCTTCCTCCCTCTCTCTCTCTAAAAGTAAATATGAAGTATCCATCTTATATAAAAACTGCTGTTTGAAATTTTAACCTTGCTATTGGCTTCTGTAAATGTTTGCTTGCTTAAATAATAAGGAAAATGAGACTATTCTCACTTCAGAGAGGCCATTAAACCTTCCCTGGACAAAATTATCAGTGCTGGCACCAGGCCAAGCCTTTGGTTGAGGTCTCAAGGCCTCAGCACATAGGGGCCCTTTAAGAACTTGCAAAGCGGTGGAAAACATCCCATATTTGGGAGACAAAGAAGATAAATACATATAAATAGGGAAAATTTCTGCACGTTGGGGCCCAGAATTTGAGAAACATTTTCCTCTAGACTCACACGTAATAAATGTAACTCCAAACTCTCTGAGCATGGTTTGATTATTCTGGTTTTCTGTAACAAATAAACTATATTTTTTATAAACTCATTGTCAGCACTTGAATTCACTTGGTGCTAAGTGTTTATTATGTAAATAAAACAATGACATTCTCCAAGGGCCTTTCTATATAGTTAATGAAGATCTGGATAGAAAGAGTTGTGGCTTCAGTTGTGAAGGACAGTATACATTCGTACCTCGAGATACGAGTGCCCTAACATACGAAATTTTTGAGATATGAGCCATCGAGCGAGCGATTTTTGCTTTGAAATACGAGCAACATTTGAGATAGGAGTAATCGCGTGGATTGGCCAGCTGCACACGACCCACCAGTTTACCTCGACTCAAGTGTCTCATAGTTTTCCACACCTCAAGGTTATGGAATGAATTAAACTCATATCTCGAGGTACCACTGTATTTGTAGTTTTCTCTTTCTATTCTTGGTTCTTTCCAGTGCATAAATCACTTAATCCTGAATTGCTTATTATAAGTAAATCTAAAAATAAAATGCCTATTTTGAATTTATTCAAATGTGTAACCAGTAATTACAGCAAATTCTAAAACAAAAAAAAATAGTTTATATGTAATTTACAACTCAATTAAATGGGAGAATCTACAAAACTATGCATGGATACACTGAGCATTGTATTATGTATATGAAGGGCTTCTGATATTCCCAGTGCAGAACAGTAGAGCATCTGAAACAGTCCTTCTCCACTGGCATGTATTTTCCACATGCATGCCAGAGAAGCCAACATTTGACCTTTTATGACAATAAAAGCAAATCCAGGCCCGCTAGTAATATAAGGTTTTGAAAGGATAAGCAAAGCTGAGGTGGACTTAAATATCAATGAAGGTAGAAAAACACTATGAAAGTTATAACAGAAAAATATTGATTTCAGAAGTCTCAGCTGAATGTTTGTACGTGTTCTATTTTATCATATTCATTAATATCTGACCATAAACTGCCAACATTAAAAGGGACTCTAGAAATGACCTAGTCCAAACCCATCATTTTGAAATTAAGAAAAGTAGTGATTCAGCAAATTAAAGTGATTTACTCAAGGTTGCACTGATAATCATGAGTTAATGTTAAACTTTAGTACAGTGATACCTCGAGATATGAGTTTAATTCGTTCTGTAACCTTGAGGCATGGGAAACTATGAGATGCTGGAGTCGAGGTAAACTGGTGGGTCGTGTGCGGCCGGCCAATCCACGCGATTACTCCTATCTCAAATGTTGCTCGTATTTCAAAGCAAAAATCGCTCGCTCGACGGCTCGTATCTCAAAAATCTCATATGTTAGGGCACTCGTATCTCGAGGTACCACTGTAGTCCTAACTCTTAGAGTGTATTTTGTTTTCTGCAGAAACTAAAATGTATTACTTTCTCCACAAATATCACATATGTTAGGCACATAAGAAATACTTGTTACATTAGATTTTATTATATTGTATTGTGTTCATTTATTCTTTTCATTTAATCACTTGTTCATTTAAATATCAACTCGGTGCTTCTAATTTGTGCACATCACAAATTCACAGAAGAGTTAAGAATAAATGTCCATTAAAACTTTCTTTTGCCGAAACCGGTTTGGCTCAGTGGAGGGAGCATCGGCCTGCAGACTAAAAGGTCCCAGGTTCTGGTCAAGGGCATGTATCCTGGTTGCAGGCACATCCCCTGTAGGGGGCGTGCAGGAGGCGACTGATCTATGTCTCTCTCTCATCCATGTTTCTAACTATCCCTCTCCCTTCCTCTCTGTAAGAAATCAATAAAATTTAAAAAAAAAAAACCTTTCTTTTTCAATGTCACTGAAATACACAGAGAATAAAAAGGTATTAGGGCATCATTGATAAATTCGTTTACCGAGATACAGATCAGAGAGTTGTAGATGTAACTATGAAGTCAAGAGAAATTGAGTTGTGCTATGATAGAAATAGATGGCTTCTGAATCCAGAAGATTGATAACCTGGCAACACCATGGAAAGAACACATATAAGAATGAACGACCTTAAAACCAAGAACTGACACACATACGCAGTGTTGTTGTAAGACAATGTGTCAATCTAATGACAGACTGTGATAGCCTGCAAATCACTGGGGTCTCACCTGGAAATGTAAGAAGTTCTGAATCTTTTCCCACAAGAAAAGCCACCTGGCTGAGTTCGTGATCATTTTCCATTTGTAAGAGCAGAAATTATTTTATGAGACGTGAGCAGATGTTCATGTATCAAGGCCCAAAGCTCTTCTACTAAGAGAAAACGTTTAGAATTCTCAGAAAATAGTCCCTGAATAATCAGATCAGGTTATCTTTTTATAGGCTCAATTTTTTTTTAATATATTGTATTGATTTTTTTACAGAGAGAAAGGGAGTAGGATAGAAGTAGGATAGAGAGTTAGAAACATCAATGAGATACAGACATAGATCAGTCGCCTCCTGCACGCCCCCTACTGGGGATGTGCCCGCAACTAAGATACATGCCCTTGACCGGAATCGAACCCGGGACCTTTCAGTTTGAAGGCCAACGCTCTATCCACTGAGCCAAACCGGTTTCGGCTCATAGGCTCAATTCTTTACAGCAGTAAGAATCCTGAAGAAGCGTTAGCATACACCCATACACAGCACATACATATGTAATGGGGGTGGAATGGTGTTCCCCCAAATGATATATATCCAAGTGCTAATTCCCATTCCCTGTGAATGTTACCTAATTTGAAAATAGCGACTTTGTAGATGAATTTGGTAAAGGATCTTGATATAACATCCTGAATTTTTGGTTAGTTCTAAATAGAATAATGAGTACCCTTTTGAGGGGGGAAAACAAACAAAAAAACAAAAACAACAACTGAAAGGAAATGAACTCCCCTCCATCTTGCCCTATAGAGCTGGGCCCCCTGCCTAAACCCCCTCCCTTTTCTGGGAGTGGCCACAGGTGTGCCAGCCATGTCCTAACTTCCCCGGCCACTGCCCGAATGGACCAATGAAGCTCCAGGAACACAGCGAGGGTCCTAATAAGGCTAAACCACAGAAATACCCTAATTCAAGTGACCAATCTCTGTAACCCTCATCACTTTCCTAAGCCCCCTAATTATCCTACCCCATAAAACTCATTGTTCCCGCCCGGCTCTCTCTCTCTCCTCACTGCTGCGCCAGAAAGAGGTTGAGAGCCAAACCCGGGTTTGAATAAAGACTCCTTGCTTTTACGTCGGAAAAGGCTCCTTAGTGATGGATTATTGGGGACCTCGAACTCTGGGCATAACACAACCACCATGAGAATTAAATCAGAGACACAGTGGGGGAAAGCCATATAAAGGTACAGGCAATTGTCTGTAAGTCAGCAGCAGCTGGGAGAGAGCAGGACACCATTTCTCTTTAAGAGCCTCCAGGAGGAACCAAACCCTTTAACACCTTGATTTTGGGCTTCTGACCCTCACATCTTTTGGAAGACTGGTTAACCCTGAAGGCTCTGAAAGGTCAGAGCCAAACACCCACTGTCTAGTTGAGACAATAGTAACTGAAGCAACTTCCACCTTTTAGTCTTAGGTAAATCCTTGCCGATGGGCTATCATGGAGCTATTATTGGAATTGCCCGCCTAAAGGCTATGGGTGTACCCCACAGACTTAATAAAAGGGATAGCTCAAGTACATAGCTGCAAATGCCTAGCGACTGAAAAGAATTTTACAAATTTACTTGGATCAATGCTGAAGATTTTTCCTTCCTTCCTTCCTTCCTTCCTTCCTTCCTTCCTTCCTTCCTTCCTTCCTTCCTTCCTCTCTTTCTCTCTCTCTCTCTCTCTCTCTCTCTCTCTCTCTCTCTCTCTCTCTTTCTTTCTGGGGCTTGTTTGCTATTCCAATAAATTTTTGTTGTAAGTCACCTAATTTGTGGTAACTTGTTATAGCAGCCCTAGGAAACTAATATGTCATAGAATCTCATTTTAAAATAACTGATAATAGGTTTTTTGGGGGGAGGGGAGAGAAAATTTAATTTTTAAGCTATTTATACTAATTTCAGAGTAACACGTTTTAACCTAATGTGTGAGAAAAGTTTTGGTGTTAAGTATAGATATCATCTCTCCATCAAAAGCTCAAGAGATGATCAATATCTTATATTGTTTCTTAACCAGGGGCAGATGGACTAAATTCATCTCTTTTTAATTCAAAACCCATTGGCCCTGTCTCGTTACTTGTGTTAATACTATCACTTTTGAATTGCTGAGTGCTAAATTACTTGATTTTGATTTTTTTAAAAACAGCTCTTGATGGGACATACTAGTAGAGAAGACTCGGTGGCTTTTTAATTAAAGGCAATGTGGTTTGGCTCTGGCTGGGTAACTCAGTTGATTACAGTGTTGTCCCATATGCCAAGATTGTGGGTTCTAATCCTTATCAGGTCACATATAAATATAAACTGATGAATGCCTAAATAAGTGGAGTAACAAGTCAATGTTTATCTCTCTGAAAATAATAAAATGAGAGAACTTGCACCTACATTCTCATTAACATTCCAGCTACCACTGCAGTAATAAACTACACAAGATTGAGACTTTCTTAGCTAACTGCGAGTGTCCTCCCCACATCCCGCGTGGTTCAGGTTCAGGGTTCGAGCTCTGGAGGAGGCCTCACACAAATAAAAGAAACTAGAAAATGTTAATTTGGAAATATCGGAGGCCAGAAGGGGGCCCTCACCCCATTCTGGTCTTGCTATCCCTTTTATTAAGATGATGGGATCCACCCATAGCCTTTAGGCAGGCAATTCCAATAATAGCTCATGATGGCCCATCAGCAAGGATTTACCTAAGACTAAAAGGAGGAAGTTGCTTAAGCTAAGTTGTCTCAACTAAACAGTGGGTGCTTGGCTCTGACCTTTCAGAGCCTTCAAGGTTGACCAGCCTTCGGGGTTCCTTGTCCACACCTCTCTGCTAGTGAAGGCAACGGGGGTGGGTGGGGTGGGTGGGGGGGGCTTCTAACAGCTACCAGAGCAATGAACACCCTCCCTTCCCAACTGGGTCAGTGCCTAGAAGACTCTCTTCAAATAATCTTGGCCAATTTGGGGTTCACCAATGGGTTGTAGGCTTCCTGAGAATCCCTGGTCTGTCTCCAAGGGAGTTGCACTCATTGTTATAATCAATACAGTACTTACTCTGATTAGATATGAATGCAGAAGAAAAAGAGCTTTGGTTTTTATGCCAAGTAAATTAAAACATGTTTTTATATATTTTTATTGTTTTTTTTTACAGAGAGTAAGGGAGTTAGAAACTTTGAAACATCTATGAGAGAAAAACATCCATCAGCTGCCTCTTGCACACCCCCTACTGCGGATGTGCCTGCAATTAAGGTACGTGCCCTTGATCTGAATTGAACCTGGGACCTTTCAGTCTGCAGGCCGATGCTCTATCCACTGAGTCAAACCGGTTTCAGCAAATTAAAACATTTTGACTTCATGAAGGGGAACCATTAAAACAAAATTGCTATCAGGACACGTGTGGAAGAGGTAAGTATAAAAATTGATATAACAAAGTCATAAAGTCTACAAACATTTTTACTGGGATTTTTTTACAAGTGTTTTAAGATTTTATCTTCACCTAAGAGACCCATACTTGAAACTATAGAAGATATATTGTGGGTTTGGGGGCAACAGAGATTATACAGATCTCCCCTAGCAGGTTCCTTTGAGGAAGATGCCTTGAGTCTACATCAGCAGACTGCATACTAGGTATAAATTTTTTTATGTTTTCGTCTGAAAAAATATTTAAGGTACATACACTTATAAATGGTATGATTTGGGTTTCAACTAGTTCTTCTGATGAATTACCAACCAACGGTTCTGATCTGCTCAAGTACATAGCTGCAAATGCCTAGCGAGTGAAAAGAATTTTACTTGGATCAATGCTGAAGATTTTCTCTATTTTTTTTTTAATGGGGCTTGTTTGCTATTCCAATTTATGAAGTAAAAGTTCCTAAAGAGATTATGTTCCACATAAACTTTTTTCAGGGGGAGGATTTGTGATGTGAATCTTAATAATATTAATTTATTATTTACAAAATTAAAGCAAGTTAAAGAACTCTGAATTTAAAAAAGCTTAAGTAATTACATGAAATAATTGTGATAGAATCTATTCCGTTTGTAAAACTGTTTTGAGCCAGCCTTTTAGAGGGCAGTGAAGTTGTTTTCAGACTCGGCAAAGATTGTCCTATGCTGAGTGGTAGGTGCATGCATGTTTGTTAGATTAGCTATACTTTCTTGTAGCAGTGAAATATATATATATATATATATATATATATATATATATATATATGTATATATGTATATATATATATATATGTATATATACATATATACACACACATATATATACATATATATATACATATATATATATATACATATATATACATACATACACACACACACATACCCCTAAAACACAATAGATCAATGGCAGAATAACCAACCAGTCGCTCATATATGGCCTTGATATTCTTTTATTTGTTGCATCTTAAAATACTTATGAAGAAAACAATATGTCTTTGACTAGCATTCTTGATACAATGTTTATAGCCTTCTACTGAAACACCTGTGAAAGAAATAAGATGATAACCATATATTAAAAATAACCATGCATCCTAACTTATTTTTTAAATATTGTGTACATTTTATTTTCTAAATGACTGATTTGTGTAGAAAAGAAAAATATAGTTGTGCCCCAAATGCTTAACCATAGGTAGCATTAATGTTTAATACATAAGTGATTTATTATTCTATTTATATAGCCATTAAAAAAACTCAAATTAAGATTATAGATGTTTACCAACTTATGATAATATAAAAAATACAGGCTTGAATTATCAAAAAAAAAAGATTGTCCTGTAGTATATGTGTATCGGCTTGATCCCAGGTTGCTAATTTAATTAATTTTGCCCTATTTTCTTCTTTGGGCTGCTCCCATACTAACTCCTAAAGAAGAGAGGGTTTGTTGGCTGGTTATGCTATCATCTATCTCCCTTCCTTCCTTCTTTCTTTCCTCCCCTCCTCTCTCCTCTCTTTCCCTGTCCTTACAGCACCTACTATGATTCAAGCCATTTTCCAGGCTCTAAGAATAAAATAAGCAGTCTCTAGTCTCAGGAATCCTGTACCCTGGAGGGGAGAGAGACTGTACATAAATAATTATCCAGGTATTAATGAACTATAATTATGGTAATTGCTATGAAAGAGAAGTTCAGAGTGTTAGAAAATGCATACGAATGACCTAATTAAACCAGCCTGGAGTTGCAGAGAGGACTTCATTGGAGAAAGTGACATTAACGTGAAACCTGAGAGCTGACCTCAGCGAGCAGGGGGGGGAGAGGAGGAGCGGGGTGAGTGTTCAGGGCAGATGTAACAGTCTGTGTAAGGGCCCTTCGGAGGACAGGTTGACTGGGATGAAAGCAGGAGGTAATGATTCGAATTCTTGTACTTTGTAGATAAGGGCAATGCAAAATGAGGTCTCTGAGAAAGCTGCATCAGACTGCGTTCGCTAAAAATGCAGCTCACCGCCCTCACCTGTTTGGCTCAG
>PVJN01034296.1:0-22888 GCA_004026805.1 Lasiurus borealis | reverse complement strand
AAAATTTCATTTATTTGTAATTAGAAATAAATATTTCACAATATAAAATTACATATTGTTTTTGTGATTAATCACTATGCTTTAATTATGTTCAATTTGTAACAATGAAAATACATCCTGCATATCAGATATTTACATTACAGTTCATAACAGTAGCAAAATTACAGTTATGAAGTAGCAACGGAAATAATTTTATGGTTGGGGGTCACCACCACATGAGGAGCTGTGTCTTAAAAGGTCACGGCATTAGGAAGGTTGAGAACCACTGCTCTAAACAAAGGAGTTCTCCCTCTTGTGCTCTTGGTGTTCTTGTTGCAGGGGGCACCCATTCTTGGCTCCCCTGCATTCGCTCACATGGCCCATGGCCACAAGGATCTCTTACACAATGGGCTAATAGACTGCAACTAACCTGATGCTGAACTAGATCCTGCTGCAACATGGAATGGTAACACTGGACCATGGCTTTGCTTTTAGCTCTACTGAAACCCCAGTCCTTCTTGTTTCAGGATTGAATGAAAAGAAATGGGACTTTGGAAAACCTGGAATGTAATTCCACATAAATAAAAATCTCTCATCCTCCCCTGTGAGTCTCAGGAAATTCTTTTTCTTGAGTTATCATAAGGACTTCACCCCCAGCACTCAGTGGGGAAAAGGATACCACAACTCCTCCAATAACAATTTGTGCCAGATAAATAGCTACTCTCTTTGGCACAGCAATTTCATTTTAGCCTGTGGAAAAAATAAAAAATTAGACATTAATATTAATGCACTACAATTGGGGTGAATGTTCTTAGGTAAATTATGGAGGTTTCTTATGTATGTGATGATATATCCATTCAAATAATCTCCTCCAGTCATTCAAAAAAGAATTACTATAGTTTATTGTTTAAGATTTCTTTTTGAATATATTTTTATTGATTTCAGAGAGAGAGGGAGAGAGAGATAGAAACATCAATGATGAGAGAGAATCATTGATTGGCTGCCTCTTGCACGTCCCCTACTGGCATGTGCCCTTGACTGGAATCGAACCCGGGACTCTTCAGTCCGAAGGCCAAGCTCTATCCACTGAACCAAATCAGCTAGGGCAGTGGTCAACAAATTCATTAGTCAGCAAAGCCAAATATCAACAGTACAACGATTGAAATTTCTTTTGAGAGCCAAATTTTTGAAATTTAAACTTCTTCTAATGACACTTCTTCAAAATAGACTCGTCCAGGCTGTGGTATTTTGTGGAAGAGCCACACTCAAGGGGCCAAAGAGCTGCATGTGGCTTGCGAGCTGCAGTTTGCCGACCATTGAGCTAGGGCATTTTAAGATTTTTAATATTGTACATAAAGTGGCATATTATATTAAGGTAGACAGTGATAAAGATGAATATAGTAAATCCCAGAGCTATAAAAAAATAAAGTAAGAAAATATAGCTTTTAAGCCAAAAAAATATAAAACAAAAAAGAAAAAGAAAAAGAAAACTCAATCCAAAAGTAGGAAATGGAATAGAGAACAGATGGGGCAAGTAGGATGTAGGAAGAATAGTAGATTAAATCCAATCATATTCATAACTCCATTAAAATAACCAATTAAAATCTGGAGACCAATATATGCTATCTACTACAAATAAAACTCCCTTTAAATATAAACACACAGACAGATTAAAAGTAAAAGGGTGAAAGAAAGATATATTATTTAGACACTAATAGGAAGCTGGAATAGCTACATTAATACCAGACAAAAGAGCTTTCATGACAAGGAATAGTGCAAGATATAAAAAATGCTAGGACACTTCAATATGAGTCAATTTTTGATGAAGCACATATGACAATCCCAATCAATAGGGTTTCAAAATAACTCATCAAAAACTGAGAGTATGGAAGAGAAATAGACAAATTCATAATTATACTTGGAAATTCCAAAACTCCTTTTGTTGTTGCTAGAAAAGTAAATAAAAACATAGCAAGTGTATGCAATGTTGAACAATACTATCTACCAGCTTAATCTATTTGTCATATATGGGATAAGAAAAATGCAAAATACACATATATTTAAGGACATTTGAAACACTAAGATATTCTATATGCAGGGCTATAAAATATGGACCAATGAATGTAAAACAGCTGAAATCATACTAAATGTATTCTGTGACTACAATGAAATTAAATTAGAATGCAAAAACAAAAATATTTTTAGATAATATTACAAAATTAATACTACTATACATAACTGATGGGTCCAAGAAGAAATCATAAGAGAAATTAGAAAATATTTTCTAGATAATAATGAAAATATAGCCTATCAAGTTTGTGGGATGCAGTTGAAACAGTGCTTAAAGGGAAAAATCACTTTAAAAGAAATAAATCCACATATGACAAGTGTCAGTGAGGATGTAGAGAAAAGGGAATCCTTGTACACTGTTGGTGGAGATGCAGGTTGGTATAATCACTATGGAAAACAGAAGTTTCCTTAAAAAAATTAAAAATGGCCGAAACCGGTTTGGCTCAGTGGATAGAGCGTCAGCCTGCGGACTGAAAGGTCCCAGGTTCGATTCCGGTCAAGGGCATGTACATTGGTTGTGGGCACATCCCCAGTAGGGGGCGTGCAGGAGGTGGCTGATTGATCTCTCTCTCATCGATGTTCCTAACTTTCTATCCCTCTCCCTTCCTCTCTGTGAAAAATCAATAAAATATATTAAAAAAATAAAAAAAAAATTAAAAATGGACCTGCCTTTTTTTTTTAATGACCCAGTAATTCTATTTCTGGAGATTTATCTAAATCCTAAAACACTAATATACACCCAGATGTTCATTGCAGTATTATTTATAATAGTCAAAATATGAGAACAATCCAAGTGCCCTTCAAATGAGTGGACAAAAAAAGCTATAGTACATATGTACAGTGGAATATTTCTCAGCCATAAAAAAAGAATGAAATCTTACCATTTGTGACAGGATGGCCAAGAGGGTATTATGCTCAGTGAAATAAATCAGTCAGAAAAAGACAAATACCATATTATTTCATTTACATGTGGAATGCAAAGAACAAAATAAATGAACAAACAAAGGAAAATTAAACAAATGGGACTATATCATAAATGTTTCTGCACAGGAAGGAAACCATCAATAAAATGAAAACACAACCTACTAAATGGGAGAACATATTTGCTATTGATACATGTGGTAAGGAGTTAATATCTAAAATTTATAAAGAACTTACACCACTCAACACTCAAAATCCCAAAACAATCCAATGAAACAAATTCGTTTTTAATCAAATGTTTGTAGCTTTTTTTCTATTAATCTGAATTAATAAAGCTTACTAAAATTAAGTAGTTATATAATATTTATGTATTAGAAAAACATCCAATATTTTAAAATAAACGAGTTCAAATGCTCCTTGTTCAATTACCATTCCCCCTCTCTGAAAGAAATAAACACACATATGATTCTTCTATATAATAAACAAAATATTTGCTTTAAGAAACATTTTTTATGAAAGAAAAAAAAAATACTGATTAATTGCTAGAGACTTCAGGGAACTAAAAAGAAATATCAACTCAATTTATCTTCAGGTCCTAGATAGAATTCAGGAAAGAAAAAAGGCACTAATGGAAAAACAAGTGAAAATTGAATAAAGTCTGTAGTTTATTTGAATATGGTATCATTGTTAATAACCTGTCCTTGATCATGCACTATGGTTGCAGAAGATGCCAACACTAGAGGAGCAAGTGTCTGTAATAATAAAAGCATAATAGGCTAATTAGGACAGACATCTTTCTGGATGTCCTTCCCAACGTCCTTCCTTCTGGATAAAGCCACAGTGGGCAGAGGTGGCAGAGTTCCCTGGACGAGGTGGTGGCGGGTTGGTGGTCGGGACCAAAGTTCTTGCACGATTTTCGTGCATTGAGCCTCTAGTAGGATATAAGGTGGCTCTGTGCTATTTTTGCTACTTTTCTGTAAGTATAAAATTAACTCATAATTAAAAGTTGGAAACAAGGAAACATTTCTATTCCATATAAACATTTTTACATTAAAAAAAAGTAGTTTGTTTTGAAAAGAGAAAAGTTCATTTTAAAAAGCTACTACAAGGTGGGGTCAAGATAGTAGCATATAAATTGGCACTATCACCTCCAACAACCACATAAAAATTACAACTAAAATACAGAACAATCATCATTTAGAACCACCTGAAATCAATCTGAATGGAAGGCCTGCTACTAGAGAATTAAGAAGAAGCACATCGAGGCTGGTAGGAGAGGCAGAGATGCTGGGTGGAATCATGGTACCGGCTGGTTCTACTCCCATATGTGGCAGTTTAAAATTGGGAGGGATATCTTGGCTATGGAGGTTTCCCTGAGGAGCGAGGGGCCCAGCTTCAAACCAGGCCCCCAGGCCAGAACTACAGTACCAGGTAGAGAGGTCTCCACAACTTATGGCTGTAAAAACCAACAGAGATTTTGGCTGAGTGACACAGAAGCTACTGGCCTTAGGCAGTGCCTCTGGACCCACAGGGACTTACTCAGACTCATTCTCTCTGAGCTCCAGTGCTGAGGCAGCAGCTTGAAAGGAATCAGGGATATTTGGGGAGGAACTAACTTGCCTGGAATTAGGTTGAGCGCTTGAGGGGCAGCTTTCTCCCAGACCGAGGTGCTGGCAGAGCCCTTTGCTGAACCCTCCCTGCCACACAACTGACAGGCTGGGACATATCTGAGTCTCCATAAACCTGTTTCACACTTTTCACCTCACCCTGGTGATTCCCAGAGACCCCACCTCTCCCTTCTTGCAGGCTCATCCAAGTGTTTCCAGGGGCTTTTGATACAACTGGTCTCTCCTGCCTCATGCTTCAGTCTTTCCTAAAATCTCTCAAACAAGTAACATCTGGCCTCAAAATGCCCTCTAACTCTCAAGAAGTAGCTGTAAGTCTGGCACTAGTGGCAGCCTGCCTTGGTTCACAGCTTGGCCTCTCCTGGACACCTCCAAGCCCAACATAAGTAGCAGCCAAGTGCAGATGCCTTTGTAGCTCATGTTGGGTGGCCTCACTCAGGGCATAGGCAGTGGTTGACTCTGCATCTCCTAGGAGGCTCTGGAGTCAGTGGTCAACTTCAGATCATGACAGATTACAACCCTACCACTTCTACAAGTGACACACTTAGGGTGCGAACTCAGTGAGCACCAAAGCTCCACTGAAGCAAGTCCTGCTCCATTGTAGTCACAGCTGATTCTCGCAACCAGTTGGCCTGGGGGTCAATCCCTCCCAGTGATGCCAACATTAACCAATATGACGCTGCACACATATCACACAGAGGTACACTTGGAGTGACCAGTTCAAGCAACTGGGGAGGCTGAGCCATTGGACCACATAGGAGACCTCTTACAGAAGGCCACTCTAACAGGTCCAGAAGACATAGAAGATCTACCTCATATATAGAAACAAACACAGGAAAATAACCAAAATGCAGAGACAAAAAAATACATGTTACAAATGAAAGAGTAGGAGAAATCTCCATAAAAAGAATGAAATGAAATGAAATGGAAGCAAGAAAACTACCATATACATAGTTCAAAACAAGGATCTCAAGGATCTTACCGAGAACTTCAAGGAATTTAGTGAGAACATCAAAGAACTTGGTATAAACATCAACAATATAGAAAAGAACAGGTCAGAAATGAAGGATATACTAACTAAAACAAAGAATAATTTACAGGGAATCAACTGTAGAGTAGAGGATGCCAAGAATCAAATCAAGAGTTTGGAATTTAAGGAAGAAACACACACACACACACACACACACACACACACACACACACAAAACAAAAACAAAAACAAAACACCTAATCAGAATAGCAAAAAAGAATCCAAAAATATGAAGACAGGGCAAGATACTTCAAGCACACCAACATTCACATTAGGGAGGTGTTAGAAGGAGAAGAGAGGGATCAAGAAGTTGAAGACGTATTTGAAAAAATAATGACAGAGAACTTCCCTACTTGGGAAAGAAAGAGACATACTAGTCTAGGAAGGACAGAGTCCCAAACAAGATGAGCACAAAGAGGCCTAACCAAGGCACATCATAATTAAAATGCCGAAGGTTAAAGAAAACGAATCTTTAAAACATGTTTTTATTGATTTTTAGGGAGAGGAATAGAGAGATGGGAACATCCATGAGAGAGAAACATTATCAGTCAGCTGCCTCCTGCATGCCCCTACTGTTCCAATATGCTACGGTTGAGGTATTATAGATTCCCCTCAGTCAGGGCACATACAAGAATCAACCAACTGGAGAGCCTTATGCTAAGTGAAACAAGCCAGTCAATAAAGGAGAAACCCGACATGATCTCAACTCATTTGTGAATAATAAAAAATATTATAAACTGATGAACAAAAAGATAGATACAGAGGCAGTAAAGCATCAAAAAGACTGTCAAATTACAGCAGGAAGGTTAAGGAGAGGTGGGGTTAGATAAGAGATCAACCAAAAGATTTGTATGCATGCATATAAGCATAACCAATGAACACAAGACACTGGGGGGTTAGGGTATGCCTGGGAGTGGGGAGTGTCAATGGGAAGATATGTATACATGTAACACATTAATAAAAAATCAACCAATGTATGCATAAATAAATGAAACAATAGATATTTCTCTCTCTCTTTCCCTTCCTCTCTCTCTAAAATATCAATAAATAAAACTTTTTAAGAAAGAAGCTACTATAGGTACAGGGGTATCAGTGAAATAATGGTAGTTTAGCACATTGTAACACCCATGGTTTTTTTTTTTTTTCTTTCTTTTACATATAATTTCTTATTGTAAAAGTGATGCCCTAGCCAGTTTGGCTCAGTGGATAGACTATTGGGCTGAGGACTTAAGGGTCCCAGGTTTCATTCTGGTCAAGGGCACATTCCCAGGTGAGGGGCTTGATCCCCAGTAGGGGACATGCAGGAAGCAGCCAATCAATGATTCCCTTCATCATTGATATTTCTATGTATCTCTCCTTCTCCCTTCCTCTCTGAAATTAATAAAAAAATATATTTTTAAAATGTGATACAATCACCATTCAAACACTATGGAAGTATCTGTGCAAATTCTCACAACAATAAACAAGCCATTTAAGGTTTTGTTAATATTTGTCTTGTTTTTCTATGGAAAAGAATTCAGATGCTATCCTTTATGTAAAGCTGGTATAGGACACAGCAGTGGTCATGTCTAATTTATAATATGCCTCCAATTATATCTATTGGTTAATACTAATATGCTTGCCAGAAAAGCAATAAAATTAACAGCATGGTACTTTTTCCAACAGGGCAAAGTGATTTATTTAGAATGTTTTCAAGCCATATTTGTGACAAACCTTAATAAGTGGAAGTTAGAAATTTATCTCTGTTGTTTTGATGGTATCGTAAAATGAGTTCCAATAATAAGTGAGCATGGCAGGCTGAGCCTCTCCATGAAGAAAAGCAGTTTGGACTGTTTTTTTACTGCCAACAGCGAAGAAAATACAGTCATCAGCTCTTGTAGCCAGGTACCTTCTTGGTTAGAGGTCAGAGAGGTCAATAGGCCACAAAGGAGGCAATGGCTGACTGTTCATCTGTCACTTTAGACATTATTTTTAAAAGGCATGAGTTGCATATGAATAATACATAATGCAATATAAATCATTTTCAAGGTCATATACACTGCTGTTACACCAGGATGTTTTGTGAGCTTTTCAAAATAAGAACAGTTTTTGCTGCTAAATACAGATATACCCAAGGAAACATTGTTTCTGTCCCGATGCAATTGTTTATCCTTGAAGCTGCACCCAGACTACCCAGGCACCTGCAACAAATAGGGCAACAGCCTAGGATGCTCTGCAATGTTCCCAAGCAAAATAAACACATAAATAAACTTGACAAAAGTATAGATGATTCCTAGTGTAACTGCTGAAAACGAATAGGCTATGCAGTTAAATGCTAAGATTCTCCCTACCTTTCATTTCTAATTAAAGAGCCTACTGTGGGGGTTTACAACTTTTATTCATTTCATCCTGATCCCTTGAGAGTAAGAAAACATTCCAAATTGCTGAACCACAGTTTTTCACAATGCTGATGACCCCTCCAACAAACTCAGACACTCCCTTACTCCAAGTCAAGGAGAGGGGTTTTAATGAGTCTCTGGAACAATTCAGTCAATGTTGAATTCTGATGATTAGTCTGAAACTTAATTGCACTTATTTCTCCTCCAGCCTAATCGATAGCTCCTTCCATGGGGCTTGTTAGAAGCTGATTATTAGATACTTGGCAACTGCTTCACCACCCGGGAATACAAATTAAAGCACTACTCTAATTGCAGAGGTACAACTCTGGGTCAGTGAGCAAGACAAATGTTTTCCCAGTTAGCCAAATTTTGACAAGCTTTCTTTATGGTGGGGAAAGTCTTTCAGAGGCTTTCTGGGATATCTAGAGAGTGAATGTCCAGCAGGATCTTGCTGAAGCCTGATGGTATTAATCCGCAGGCAGTAAGAGCCTCCCATTCCCTCTCACCCTGAGAAACGCAGAGTTGTAAGCATCCAACATTAACTTAAGAGGCTCCTCCACTGGGTTAAGCGCTCTTCCCTTTTTTAGAACATCAGTGAGTTTGAGATTGGAATTCTTATTGCAAAAGTTAAACTCCTGTTTTATCTCTTCAGAGATGTCTTGTCCTCTCCTACCTATTCAGATTCTAGCAACATCCTTTCTGCACCTGGATACACAATGAGTTTCCACGCGTTTCTGCCAAGATTGGTCCTTATGCTGCAGGGACCAAGGGTGGAATACTATCACCACTTAATACACTGCTTTGAGTTCCATGCACACCATACTCTGTGAGTTTCATAAAAATATTTTCTCAGCTATTCCCTGCTCTTTTTCAACACAGGTTTATTGCAAAAGAGGCAAATGAGTGGGGAAAGGAGAATTATGTCAGCTGCTCCTATTGTTGGCTAGACCAGTGGTCAGCAAACTCATTAGTCAATAGAGCCAAATATCAACAGTACAACGATTAAAATTTCTTTTTTTGAGAGACAAATTTTTTAAACTTAAACTTCTTCTAATACCACTTCTTCAAAAGAGACTCGCCCAGGCCATGGTATTTTGTGGAAGAGCCCACTCAAGGGGCCAAAGAGCCACATGTGGCTTTCGAGCCACAGTTTGCCGACCACGGGACTAGACCAAGCTAGTTCCACCCAAGTGCAGTCAGACCACTAGCATCAGTGTCATTTGGAAACTGGTAAAACTGGAAACTTATGGGCACTACCTAGGTTTTAGTAAGACAGAATCTCGAGGGTTAGGGTGGAATGTATGGATCTCAGGAATGTTAGTTTTAACAAGATTGTCAAAAAGTTCTAGTCCATACTAAAGTTTGAGAAGAATGGGCTGAACAAGCTAGAATCATTACAATTGGGCTCAGGGACATCTCTTTACCTCTTCTCTCTACCTTTTTCTTTATCTCCATGACCTGAGCTTTGTTAAGTAAAGAGGGAGATATGAATAGGGCTCAAGCATCAATCTTTTTATCTTCTACAGAACCCTTTCTTACCAACTCATAGTTACACAGTAAGTGCTTATTAATCATTTAGTTCAATTCCACAGAGGATTTCCTAAGCAAATAGTCACAATTTGGTGAAGGCAGATATGTTAAAATACCAACCAACCAGCCAGTTCACAATTTGGGAGATAAGAAGCTGAGAAACAGAAATATCAAGAGTGCCATGATAGCGTGGAAGAGAAATGCATGAATACATATAACATGCATAAGTGTGGGCCTCTGGTATAGAGACACGGTATTTTGGGAGTGGGTAGGAAGCTGGAAAAAGAATTTTCCCCCCTCTAATCCTTTACAGAATGATGTGCCTCAATAGTTTTTTCCCAGCAGACAATCTATCAAGTTGGTGCTGGGAATTAAACTGTTGGCCAGGTCTTTGACTGAGGTTAGTAAGTTCTTTTTTGCAAATCTTAGGGGAAAATGTTTTATTTCCAGAGCCTAAGATTTCTAATGTGACTGTTCAAAGGTCTGAAGACTTTTCTTGGCTCAATACTATATTAACATGAGACAGGTGGAAAGGAGAAAGATTTAGAACAGAAACAATTTTGACTTTTCACAAAATTCCTCTGTTAATCAAGAGAAAATGAAACATTTTGTGGCTGGGTGGCTTGGGTGTGACCGTGATATTGCTTGGAGCTCCAGTCTTTTGCAATAGTATGTAGCTTCTTTCTCCTAATATTATTTCTATTATTCCTTCTCTCACCACCAGGATTTCATAGCACACCCAATGTGTGCTTGTTTGAACGTTGTTGATTAGTATGCAGTCAAGCAGAGTAAAACCTGCAATGGCTATGACATTAAATCAGCTACCTTCATGATTTACCATCTTCCATAAGACTTAGAAATTACAGAGGCTTTCACTGGGGCAGGTGCTAATTTCCAAATGTGTATTTTGTTTCATTTCCCAATTAAAAAAAAACACACCTATAAACTATCACGGTAAAGTGAAAGCTAAAAAATGTCTTTAAGCATGAACAGCTCTCATTGAACCATTCCAAGTTAATGTAATTTTACTGGATCAATAAACTATGTCTGGATTTCAGTAGATAAGCTATCTTTCATGTCTCTTTAGAAATTTTTAAAGCAACAAAAAGTAAAAGGGTTCATATATATATGAGAGAGCCTGAGCCACCAGAGTTCGAGGTCAATTCCAGGGAGATGTTTCTATTCATCCTTCATTTACCGATTCATTCAACAGCTATCACTGGGCACCTACCACGTGCCAGGAACATCTAGGACTGAACAGATAGAGGGTTCATAGCTAGCAGTCCACTAGGAGTGACAAGTATTAGATAATCAGGAGACAAATGACTGTGAATTGAAAAGAGCACTGTAGAAACAAGAAGGTCTGATGAACAACTGTAACAGTGGTGCCTGTTTTAAATTGGACATGAGCAAGTGACATTTAGATAAGATGGAAGGGATGAGAGTAGGATATGTGCCAAGGCCATAGATGGGAACCACAAGCATAGAGAAGGCTGTGTGGCTGGAGCAACTGAGTCAGGGAGGATAGCAGGGCATGCAGAAGGCTTGCAGGCAAGGCTAGCTCATACAGGGCCTCATAGGCCATGTCAAGGACTGCAAACTTTCTAAGCGTATTGGAAGCTACTGAAATGTCTTAAAAAGGGAATATGACTGCATTTTTTTTGTTTTAAAAACATTGCTGCTGCTACAAGATTGCAGGGTGCCAAAGTGGATGAAGAGAAACCGGAGGACCCTATTGTGATGGTCCAGACAAGAGAAGTTAGAGCTAGTCTAGGAAGGAGCTAGTGAACATATTTTACAAATAGGAGCTACTGATGAACAGGATTTAGAGACTGACTGAAGGTGAGAGGTGGCCCTCAAGTGGGTGTATCCTAGGTAAGAGAGAATGGAGGAAAGAGCCACAGAAGGACAATCAGGTTTGGGGAGGTGGATGATGAGTCTGATTTTGGCTACACCGAACATGAGGTCCAAGTGAGATAGAGTAGAGATACAAACAGGAGTTGGAGCTTAGAAGAATATCTGGATGTAAATATAAATGTGGGTTTATCAGCAGGCAGATGATACCTGAAGCCATGTGTATGGCGAGAAGCCACTAGGGACGGAGTGCTGCAGAGAAGGGGCTCAGGAACAGACCCATGGGGACTCTAAGGATTACTGATTGGGAAGAAGCAGGGGAGAGAGATGGTAAAGCAGAAAAGTGCAATGAAACAGAAGCCAAGAGAAGAGGGTGGTAGAAAAGAGGGACTGGTCAATTGGGCAAGTATCCTTGGAATGTTAAGAAAGAGAAAAACTGGAAGCAGCAACATGCAGGGTGTGGGGCCTTAAAGGAGCAGTTTCAATAAAGTAGTGAGCAATGTGGGAAGAACATCTACTGCCCTGGCAGCCACAGTGGCAAGGGAGAGTATCTAAAATAATAATAATAATAATAATACCACCAAATCATTGGGTAGGGAAAGATCTAGTAACAAATGAAAACTGGATTCTAGGAGAGAAAAGGGAATCTAGGAGAGAAAAGAGATTCTGACCAGGAATGGAAAAACAGGATCCAGATGGTTTTTTAAAAGACACAAGGAGTCTTCATCACAATAGAAGGATGTAGAGAATAGGTAGAGCAGAGGGTGGGAAACTGGGAGCTTTCTTGTCTTCGGGGATGCTGTTTTCTGTATTAGGCTTTCTTGTCTGAGGGGCTGCTGTTTTCTGTGTTAGATCATACTGTGGGGCTAGGGGCAGAGGATTGGGAGCAGGAAGAAGAACATGAGGGGAGGTCCTGAGATGCTAGAGGAAGAGTCCCTGAGGATGATGGGAACATGAGCATACTGGAAACTCGTGGAGGATCGCTCCAGTGGGGCTGAGGTTCCAGTCGGCTGCCTGATTTGCAGAAAGGCATTCTGCCATGGATGACTGTGAACCTGGTTATGAACTACTCAGTGCCCATTCTAGCCAGTTACCCAGGGCAAAGGGACATTCTTCCGCTTTAATCCAGTTCCCTTGTTTAAAGGTACACGTGGTTTGTAAGGCTCAAAAGGAAAATAACTTTCCTTTCTAAAAACCCAAATCATTAAATCTCAGAATATTATTACAAATAACTCATGATTGAGTGTAAAAATAGCAATAAATGCCTCCTCAATAAATTATTTTAGAGTACAATCACTCCTTTATAATATTGTTGGTGGCAGTTGGGTAGGAGATGGAGAGATGTTAGGGGACTAGGGGAAAATGCATTAGGGAGGGCAAGACATAGATTAATTTGCATTGACCTGGAAATATTTTCTTAAAAATAAATCAATCTTTAATAATTACAGTGTTTTCTATTCTTCAGGAAAACATATAAAGAAATCCAGTAGACCATTTAAAGTTTTAGAAACAGTATTTCTTATGTAGGATCCCAGCAGAGTTCAAGGAAACTCAAACAGACCCTATTTGTAGCCAGTATGATGCAAGGAGTTAACTTTTTTCTGCAAAAGTAGTGCATGCCTGCCTTGTCTAATTTGCATTTATGGGAAACACAATTTCTAATTATTTTTTCTCTACCATATGAAGACTTATAACAAAGAGGAGCCTGACTTGTTTTCTTCTTTTAATATCAAGTTAATTCTTCCCTATGCATCTAAAGCTTCTGCTATCCTGCCTTTCTATACCATCTTTGTTTTTCTCCCTTTGCACACAGATGCAATCAAAACCTTTTCAATATTCCAGAGGTCATGCATGATAGGGGGAAACTATTCATAGACTAGATCCAATCTTCATATGTTACTTTTCCTGGCACCTCTATATGGGGACTATTCCTTAAAGTAATATGCACAAAAGCTACGCTTAATAAACAAATTTGGCACAATACTGACTTATTTCCCAAATCCAAGTGCAAAACTAAGACCACTGGAGTTTCTGCTCAGGCTTCTGTTGCCGGGTTCTATCCTGTCCTCAATCTCTATAGTTGCTCTTTTCTTTTTAAAATGTACATAGCCTCACATGACTAGTATTAATCTGTACCCACCATATCACAAGATTTTATTTTGTTTCCTAAGAAAATTTCCAAGTATAATTCCTCCAAGTTTAAAGAGTAAAAAAGATGAAACATATGTAAGTAGTCTACCCTCCTGAGGTTTTACTCCTGAGAGCCATCCAATTATTTGAAATTGTCCTATATATTTGAAGGACCTGAAGCATTAGTGCAAATTCTAATCAGAGGAGGAATTACTTTTAGAATCTTGTGAATGAGCCAATCACTTGTGTGTTCTTAGGATAACAGAATTAATACCAGGGGTATATAAATGGTTGATTTTATTTCCTTAACTTATCTCTTAGATTTATATTCAGAAAATTATGTTGGCAAAAGAAAAAAAAGTGTGGGCTGGAAAGATTCATTTTAACCTCTTTAGGCTGTCTGAATACACTGGCAGGCTGCGGAGTAGCATAAAAACTCAAAGGTTAACATCATTTGTCGGGATGAGTTTTAAAAAATAGTGAGCACAAAGGGAAAGAATGTTATCCCCAGCTGTGATAATTTCAGACTCTAGCAATTGGAAAGCACAAGTTAAAAGAAATGAAACATAAATCAAAAGTACCTTGTACCTTCTGGGTTTCAAAAATTGCAATTGTTGCTATCCACTTCTTTTCTGGTGCTTACAGGATTGAACATAAAGACATGAAACATGACAAGCCAATGGATCAAAACCCAACTGTTTTTTAAAAAAATATATTTTATTGATTTTTTACAGAGAGGAAGGAGAGAGATAGAAAGTCAGAAACATCGATGAGAGAGAGACATCCATCAATTGCCTCTTGCACACCCCACAGTGTAGATGTGCCTGCAAGCAAGGTACAACCGGAATCGAACCTGGGACCTTTCAGTCCGCAAGCCGACGCTCTATCCACTGAGCCAAACCAGTCTCGGCAAAACCCAACTGAAATTTTCTGATAAGTTACCCAGTTAGTTTTATGAGTCTTTGATCTAACAGAAAACTTTCAAATAATCCACTTTAGTTGTTAAAACTTAGTATTAATTACATCTCCAAATTAAGTTCAAGGTCACAATCCTTCCTCCACTTTTCACCTTCACCCTTTTTAAATCTTGGATAACCTTCCTGTTGGGGTTAGGTTCAGTTTTTCACTTTCCCATCCCTGCATAGGAATGCCACAATAAAGTTAGGATATAGTGAGTATTCTACAATATATATATTCTTTGTTTAATGACTGAAATAAACAAAAGCCCCTAGGAGGCGGAGACCAGGCCTGCTCTACTTGTGCCAATTTAGCAGAGCATCACTGGAAGTGAGTATGGAGGGTAGTGGTGAAGAATGCCAATGCCACCTGTGACTTAAATCAGTCACACTGAAAGACAATATGCTCTGGTCTTTGCTTATTTTATAAATAAATAGGCCACTAAAGGTGCCACATGTTTAACTGGGCTTCCTCTTTGCAAGGAAGCTGGAAGTGGGGAGGTATTAGTCTTCTTGGGCTGCCATAACAAAATACAACAGATGGGTGACTTCAACAACAGACATTAATTTCTCAAGTTCTGGAGTTGGGAAATATATGATCAAGGTGCTTGCAAGGTAGGTTACATTCTGAGGCCATTTCTCCTAGCTCGCAGGAGGCCACCTTCTCACTGTGAGTTCACAATCTTCCTTGTGTGAACAGAGATTAAGCAAGCTCTCTAGTGTCTCTCTTATAAAGACACCAATCCTATTGGATCAGGGTCTTACCTTTATAAATGCATTTAAGCTTATTTACTTCCTTTAAGGCCCTACCTCCAATTCAGGAACTTCAACATATAAATTTGGGGTGACACAGACATTTGGTCCATAACAGAGAGAAAGAAGGGGTAAGTGATGAAATAATATTGCGTTTTTTTCTTCATAATTTTGTAGTATATTAGTGTAATCAGATATACAGAATTTTATATTCCCATCTATGTAAAAAATTTGTAGTATAGTTGTGTTATCAAATACATATATATGCTTCCATCTCTGTCATCTTTAGCTTCTTTCCTAGGTTTCTTACCTATTTCCTACTAAACCATCCTATTTAATAAGGAGGAAGTATACTAATTGACTATCATGCCCTCAAATATGGTGGTGCCCACAGCCACAAGATGGCAGTGCCCAGTACCCTCAGCCCCACCAGGGCGGCAGGCACACACCTGCCTCCAGAGTCTGCCAGTCCCCTGAACCCTCAGAGCTGGCCTGAGGTGCAGGCAAGCCTCAGATGTCAGCTGCCCAGCTGCCCAGGGCCACCCGAGGCTCAGGCAACTAGGGCCAGCCAAGGCTTGCACTGCCAGCAGTGGCAGCAGCAGAGTTGTGATGGGGCGTCACCTTCCCTTGATCACGGATTGCCTCCTGCCCCTGAGGGCTCCCGGGCTGTGAGAGGGTTCAGGTCCGGCTGAGGGACCCACCCTCCAGTCTATATTAATAAAAGGGTAATATGTTCATTAGAGCAGACATCTTCTGGATATCCTTCTTGACAAAGCTGGGGGCATGGCCTATCTGCAATTCCCAGATGGTCCCTCGCCCAGGCCAGCCTCACCCTCTAAGAGAGACCCCCCCCCCCACTCTGATCGGGAGCATGGCCAGCCTGCAAACCACCCAGGCCTCTCGCCCAGGCTGGCCCTGCCTTCCAGCGGACACTTCCACCCCAACTGGGGGCATGGCCAGCCTGCAAACCATCCTCAGCTCTTCACCCAGGCTGGCCCCAGCATGGACCTCCCCACCCCAATGGGGGCGTGGCTGGCCTGCAAACCCCCCATGAGTGGGTGGGAACAGCCAACCTTGGTCCCTTCCCCCAGTCATCAAGCACCAATCACCCAATGGTGAACAGGGAACTGGGGGTGGGTGGTAGCGGGGGGCAGGGCTGGCTATGGGCAGCTGGGGAAGATGTTCCTGTTCACAGGCCAGGCTTATAGAGTACCTGTGCACAATTTTGTGCACTGGGCCTCTAGCAAATATATAGTATTATTTAAAAAAATACAACAATGCAAAAAGTATGATGTGGCTAACATATTTTAACTAGTGGCCCAGTGCACAAAATTTGTGCATGGAGGGTGGGAGGGTGTCCTTCAGCCCAGCCTGCATCCTCTCCAATCTGGGACCCCTCAAGGGATGTCCAACTGCCCATTTAGGCCTGATCCCGGTGGGACATTGCTCTCACAATCCAGGCCTGCCTTCCTGATTGCCCCTAACCAATTCTTCATGCCAGCTTGATCACCCCCTAATCACTCCCTTGCAAGCCTGATTGACGCCTAACTGCTCCCTTGCCAGACAGTTTACCCCTAACTGCCCTCCCCTGTGGGCCTGGTCACCCCTAACTGTCTTCTCTTGCAGGCCCTGTCCCCCCAACTGCTCTCTCTTACAGGCCTGGGTTCCCCCCCGCTCCTCCCGCCAACTACCCTTCTCTGCAGGTCCTGTCACCCCCAACTTCCCTCCTCTGCAGGTATGATCACCCCCAACTCCCCTCCCTTGCAGGCCTGGTCCCTGCTAACTGCCTCCCCTGCTGGCCATCTTGTGGTGGTCATCTTGTGTCTATGTGAGGACAGGATCTTTTGACCATCTGGGGGCAGTATTTTTGTGTGTTGGAGTGATGGTCAATCTGCATATTACTCTTTTATTAGATAGGATAGAGGCCTGGTGCATGGGTGGGGGCCAGTTGGTTTTCCCTGAAGGGTGTCCTGGATCAGGGTGGGTGTTCCCTTTGGGTGTGGAGTGGTCTGGGCACAGGGCCTGTGGTGGTTTGCAGGTCGGCCATGCCCCCAGAGACCCAAATGGAAGCCCTGGTATTTGGATTTATTTATCTTCTATAATTGAAACTTTGTAGCCTGGAGCGAAGCCAAGCCTTCAGCTGGCACAGCCATTGAAACTTTGTTGCCTTAAGCAGAGGCCTGGGCCTGACAGGGTGTGCGGAAAGCTGGGCTTCCTCCATCGCCAGGGGCAACCCAAGCCTCTCTCCTGCTCTCTCTGTGGCCATAGCCATCTTGGTTGGGTTAATTTGTATACTCGCTCTGATTGGCTGGTGGGCGCGTCGTGTAGGTATAGCAGATGTATGGGCAATTTGCATATTACTCTTTTATTAGATAGGATTTGAAAATTAAAAGTTTGCTTAGCTCACTTTAACCTAAAATAGCAGACCCTGATGAAAGAATGGCTCTTCAGATTCTATCCTGTACCCAAGTCTATCTATTTACTAGACATTACTTAACATCCATTCTAGTTTTTGGTCCATGCCTGGCATTTTTTCTTTGTCTAATAGAATTGCTATCCATAAATGCATATTAACAAAAGAACCTAGCTAACGCCCAATATAGATGATACAGATTGAGACACATTTTAGTCACAACTTGAAATGAATTAATTTAGGGCATGGAGACCCCTGTTACCAGTGTGTTGTCTTAGTGCCCTGTTTGCACTAAGTTAGAGAAATCAGTGCTGAAGGTTTAGCTACTCACTACATGGGCCTAAAAGTACAGCAAGACTACTCTCTTCCTATCAGAGTGCTTGGTATGACAAGGTGACTGGAATAATAACAACAGCGATAAGACATGATAACAGCAATTGGTTATTTATTTTTTATTGTTTCTAATAATTGGAAATAGAATTTTTCCAGAATTTTTTGCTTAACTCTAAACTTATGGACTTGTATACATTTAATATGCTTCTGGCTAAATATAGCTGATAGCTGACACATTTTGAAGTTGTTGCAAAAAATACCCATGAAACATGAAACTCCATAGCTGGCTCAGAAGATGTCGCTTCTTTGCAATTTAATATTATTCTATTTAAAAGCATTATAAAAATATATTTCACCCACAAAACCTATCATCAGTTTTAAACTTTGTAATGTCAGTTTCAAACAACAAAGTAGACACACTGTGCCCAATATCACTAAGCGTTCTGTCAACCACATAAAGGCAAATCAAGCTGGGACTGACCCTGAGGGGTTCCCCAATTCATCACTCACAGACATGAACAAGTCATGGCTACATCATCCCTTAGTCTATTTTATTTCTTTATTTTTTTGTTTGTTTGTTTATTTATTTTTAATCCTCATCCAAGGTTATATTTCTTTTACTGATTTTCAGAGAGAGGAAGGCAGGAAAAGAGAGAGAGAGAGAGAGAGAGAGAGAGAGAGAGAGAGTGAGAGAAAGAGAGAGAACAGTTGCCTTACATATGTGCATCACCTCCTCTCTCTTCAGCTTCAGGGCATCTAGCATCTCCACGGGGCTTGCTAATGGATAAAGATCCTTTTCTCCGTTTGCTCCATCAGGACTCCCTAAATTATTGGTTTAGTTCTTTTGCATACCTACTTTCATATGATTTTCTCTGGTCAACATGAAGCTACTCAAGAGCAGAGACTATATTTGCTTTGTTTACCTCTATATACTCCTCACACCCAACACAGGACCAAGTGAATCAGAACTGTTAAATAAATTTTTGTTAAAAGAACAAATACAGAGAGAAAGACCCAAACTGTATTCCTCCTCCTCTTCTTACTTCACTAAAGAATAAACTCAGTGAATTCTAGCTGCAGCCTTCAAGGCTGAGTGACAGCTGATCTATGAGGCCATGTTGGATCCAACACAGTTATTTTGCATATATTACTCTGGAGGGACCTGCAAATGGGTGAAAATGGACCACTTCCATGGACACAAACAATGCTATTTTATTCCCTTCTATTGTATTACTTGGCTCCCTGCATTTCAACTTATCTGATACCTCACTGGTGTCCACTCTGATTCTAAATGGTATCCTAGTCAACAAAGGGAATTTATTATTTCACAATTCAGAGAAACCTAAGTTATGTACATGTTGCAGGGCATATGGCTACATTTCCTCTGCCTTCCATAAGTTTGCTCCACTGTGTTTACAGTTAGCTACTTTTATTTAATAGCAACAGAGGCAGCAATATAGTTTGTCAAAGCATCCAGGAACTGCAGCAATCAGCACTGGAATCACAGGTAGAAAAAAGGGAATGAGAAGGATCATCTGGACTCCAGAGACCTGGTTTTTTATTACTCGTCTAATGCTGACCTTGTGGTATGACCATGGGCAAGTCAGTTCATTTCTCTGACCTTGGTTTCCTATGTTAATAAAATGTTTGTATAAGATGATTTTGAATGTCTCTAAGTTCTTACATGTTATGATGCTACCTAAGAAAATGATGATATATTGAGTCAGAATTACTTAGGCAACAAACTGATGTATTCCTTGTGGCACAGGAAGAAAAGAAAGCTTGCCCTGTGCTTGGTATTGAGGGTCCTCCCTTCTCAGCTCTGACACCATACAGGGTAAGAAGTCTAACCAGGGATACACCCTGAAGCCTGCCCCTGCTTTTACATCACAGTCTAAGGACTGGGTACTTGAGACCACAGAATCCTTTCCCAGATGACCAAGACTTCCAGAAGATGAAGCTTGAGCTGGTGTAGTGGGGGTGTCCATACCTGTGCCCCAGAGGTTTCTTGTAGATGGGAGATGGGCTTAGAGAGGGAAGAGAAAGGGTCAAGCCAAGGGGGGAGGGCTTGACTCTTTTCCAGGCCTGACAAATAACAGTGTGGGACCTATCAGAGGTCACTTATTGATTGACAGTGACAGTGGAAATAAAGGAGATAGAGGGGACAAAGCAGCGACTTCCTACCGGCTTGTAAAAAAAATCTAAAATAAACTGCTCTATTTTTTGCACCCTTGAGGTTTTTATAATCCATTTAAAACTGTCATTGGCCCTCTTTTTGCAACACTCTCTGTTAGGCTCACAGGATGTAAAGTTGAATGACTGCATGCGTCCCTGCTCCTGAGAGCACATCAGAAATACTTTCTTGTGCATCTCACCATAACTTCTGTCTATCTGCAGACAAAGTGTCATTTAAATGTTGAAGTTAACATTAGAAGGTCTTTTTCAAGATAACTATGGGGACAATTTCACATTATCCAAAGGCTTAGAATCTAAGGTGGACAAAGTTGGGGAGAAAAGAATATTATAAACAGAAACTGGGGTCAAAAAAGTCTATTTGAACTGTATTTAGAAGGTAATGAAGAAAGAGGAATATTTCTAGATCTACAAAAGGAAACTTACTAAACAGGAACTGGACAAAAATAAGTGCTTTATAAGGGTTTGAGCATTTGAATGAGGAATTCCACTTCTAGGAATATATCTTAAGAATCCCAAAATACCAATTAGAAAGAATATATGCATCCCTATGTTCATAGCAGTGTAATTTACAATAGCTAAGATCTGGAAACAGCCCAAGTGCCCATTAGTAGATAAGTGAATAAAAAAGTATACTATGGAATACTAAACAACAGTTAAAAAAAAAAAGAGTCTCTTACCCTTTGAGACAGCATGGAGGGACCTGGAGAGTATTTGCTAAGCTAAGTAGGCCAGTCAGAGACAGACAAATATCACATGATCTCACTTATATGTGGAATCTAATGAACAAAATAAACTGACACACTGACAAACATAGAGGTTATAACTACCTCAGAAACTGATATTTGTAAAGAAGTAAAAAAAAGATGGGGGAGAATCCAAGATGGCGGCATAGGTAAACACCTACACTGCTGCCTCACACAATTTCAAAACTACAACTAAAAGACAGAACGGACATCATCCAGAACCACAGGAAGGCTGGCTGAGTGGAAGTTCTACAGCTAAAGGAAAGAGAGGGGCTCACGGAGACCCAGAGGAGCTGCAAAAAGCTGAGGTACAGAGACGCGTGTGCTGAGAGAGCGGATGCCCGAGTACCTGGCTGGCTTTCTCTGGCGGGAGGGAAACGGAGACTCCCAACGGCATTGAACCCCTTCTCTTACCACACTAAACCCCAGATCCAGCCGAAACTCATACGGGGGGAGTTTGGACTGTGAAAAGGGAGAGGTGCACGGAAATTCAGGGGAGTTGCAAAAGATCAGAGGGCTGGTGTCAGCGCGCGCGGCACTGCACAGAGGACAGATTGCTGATTGTGCCGCTGACTTTCGAGAGTGGGCGGGAGACAGACCCTCCCAACTGTGCCACTTCTGACTCCACTAGGCCCCTGTTTCAGGCAAAACCCTGGAGACCTAGACTCGTGTGGTCCTGGAGCGCAGGGGAGCTGGAAAGGCAGTGGTCTGGAGGACTGCGGGTGCTTGCTCACAAGGACCGCTCCAGCGATTACCCAGTCACGTGAGACTCAGGGACTGTGGAGGGCGGGGTCGACTGGAAGGCAAGGCGGTCCCTTAAGCCCTGAGACTCCACCCATCCCAAGCTCAACAGAGGTTTCTTCGGTTTTGCAAGCCTGCTATCATAAGGCTGAATTCAACACAGAAGTTTCTCCGGCATAGTGAAAATGCCGAGACAAGGGAAGGGATCACAAACAAAAGAAATGGAGGAAAAAAAACGACTGGATATCGAGTTCAAAACCACACTTATAAGGTTTTTCAAGAATATCATAGAAAAGTTGGATAAAATTAGCGAGACCCAATAGGAGATGAAAAAGAACCAACTAGAGATGGAACTAGAAATTAAACATACACTGACTGAAATAAAAAATATTCTACAGAGTCCTAATAGCAGACTAGAGAAAGGCAAGAATCAAGTCAAAAATTTGAAATATAAAATACCAGAAAATACTCAACTAGAAAAGCAAGAAGAGAAAAGAATCCAAAAATGTGAAGATAATGTAAGGAGACTCTGGGACAGCTTCAAACGTACCAACATCAGAATTGTGGGAGTGCCAGAAGAGAGAGAGCAAGATACTGAAAACCTATTTAAAGAAATAATGACTGAAAACTTCCCACATCTGGTGAAAGAAATAGACTTACACGTCCAGGAAGCACACAGAACCCCATATAAAAGGAATCCAAAGAGAACCACACCAAGACACATCATAATTAAAATACAAGAGCAAAAGACAAAGAGAGAATATTAAAAGCAGCAAGAGAAAAACAGTTCATTACCTACAAGGGAGCACCCATAGACTGTCAGCTGATTTCTCAACAGAAATGATGCAGGCCAGATGGGAGTGGCAAGAAATATTCAACGTGATGAATAGCAAGAACCTACAACCAAGAATAATCTATCCAGAAAAACTATCATTCAGAATTGAAGGGCAGATAAAGAACTTCACAGATAAGAAAAAGCTAAAGGAGTTCATCAACTCCAAAGCAGTATTATGTGAAATGCTGAAAGGTACTCTTTTAGAAGAGGAAGAAGAAAAAGGTAAAAGCCAAAAAATTATGAACAACAAATACATATCTATCAACAAGTGAATCTAAAAATTAAGTGAATTAAAAATTTGATCAACAGAATAAACTGGTGAATATACTAGAATCAGGAGCACAGAAAGGTAGTGGACTGATAATTCTCAGGGGGAAAGGGGTGAGGGGTGTACAGGGAGA